>JAQFXU010000543.1:0-49288 GCA_034693705.1 Spatulosminthurus flaviceps | reverse complement strand
GTCCATTTTACACTTGTCCGAACTGCCAGGTTTCAATGTTTTGATTGCCACATCAATTTCCGTCCTTCCAGCTAACCGGAGTTTCCCTTTGCAGACGTCCCCAAATTCACCACCTCCAATTATTGCTTCGATACTTATACAAGATGCGTCGATTTCCCGGGCAAATTCTCGGACTGCTTGATTTGGATCTTCATACGTGTGTGGATCAATGTAGGTTCGGCTACCCAAATGACTGAACAATGGTGTTGTCACTGGAGGGGGTAGGAAAAAAGGTGAAAGAAAAAAAAAGAAAAAGTCTATTAGAATACATACACAACAAAATTATTATTTTTTCCATGAGCACACACACACACAAAATTATTATTTTTCCTATATAAAAATTTATCCAAAAAATGTATTGATAAAAAATTTTTTTTCGTACACTACAAAAACTAAAATCATTCCAATTAAAAGGGAAACGCATGCACGCACATTAAAAAACAAATAAACAGCCAATCAAACAAGGGGAATGGAAAAACCTACATTCACATAAATGGCTTTATCACATGCAATCCTCACAATGGCCATAAGCTTTATATTGTGCTAACAAATATACTCCCCAGTATTAAAACATATATTATTTACAAACATGTATACATTTGGCCAGAAAGCCCTGAATCCTTTATACATGGGAAAGGGAATTAAACCAGAAGTTTTTGTGTATAAACAATGAGACACAAGTGAATATAAAATATTGTTACCAAAATAGTAGTTCTATGTTATTTTCCTATATGTGCTATTTTGGGTGGCCTATATAAATTATATAGAATTAAATCCCATGCTTTACACGTGAAGCTTGGTACAACATTCCCCTTATTATTCAGATATGGCTCTTTTCATGCTAATTGAGTGAACAAATGAATAATATTTTTCTTTTGGCACACACTACACTTACATTTGCTAGTTGTAGTATGCGTGGGGATGATTGGAGGTGAGTCCACATGTGAAAGCTCTATTGGAGTTAGCCAAAAATATAAGAGCAGACATCACGACACAGACAGAGCATCAGCGATCACCAAACATTTATAGAAAAAAAATAAACAAAAAAATAAAAATTAGCAAAATATTTCATGAGATATATCATTTTCCGAACATTTTTTATACAACTTACTGTATGTAACAACAAGTCCTGAGATTTTTTAGAAAGATATAAGATTTTTCAAGTAGAGGAAGATATTTTCAAGTGGATTTTCAATAACATTATTTTTAAGTGAAAAAATATATATGGCAAATTCATTATTTAAAATTTTGTGCAGAAGTATCAATCAATCAGGATTCAGAGAGCAGCATCCGTGCAGCAATAAAAAAAACAAACCAATTCCATATCAGTCCTTTTAGCACTTGAAGTAATAATTTTTTCCATTTACATAAAAACATTCATTTATACATATAAAATTATAACACAAAAATAAAAGCCATTTCTAATGTTAAACATAGAACTGCCCAAAAACATTGAAAATCTAAGGAATTTTTCTATATAGAGGCAGAAATAATAAATTTTTAGTAACAAAAAATATAGGGTGATAAAATTAGGGTGAAAATATCAAAAGGAAAGACTGATGATGAGGTATGAAAATTAAATCTCACCTTCGCCATTTCTATACTCCAACGTATCGCAATCGCTCGGTTGCTTCTTGTTGCATTCGTCACTACTACGACTGGAAACAAACATCAGGCTATTACTTCCGGAATTACAAAATTTTTTAATGTTTCAAAAATTCATAAAAAAATTTTTTTTTTTTAAGAAAATCTTTGATAAACCTACCCTCGGAAAAACAGAGCCGCAGCAATAATGAGGAAGACCAATAAAAGAGCCACAGCTACTGCAATAATTGTAATCATCAGGCCTTGCTGACTATACTCCTCCTCCCCCACGAAGCTCGCCATCAGTTGACCCGTCCTCCTGTAGACAACAGGTGAGAATTCCCCCCAGCCCGACACAGTTTTGGCTCTCACTTGAAATCCATACTCAGTCTTTTGCTTCAAATTCTCAAAAATATATTTTGGCGCTCTCCCAGCCCGAATAATCGTAGCATTCGCATCTCTTCCTTTGATGAAATATCGCACCTCATACATTTCCAGTTCGTTGAACGGGTCATCCGGAGCATCCCAAAATAGTGAGATCTCACTCGCCGTAGCACTCATCACCCTCACATTGCTCACACTCGAAGGTACGGAAGCCTCCGTCGTGACAGTGATCTCCACAAATTCCGGCTCCCCCGCCTTCACAGTCACCCCATTTTCCGCAAAAACTTTAAAATGGTACTGACTCACAGGATTTAGACCGCTAATCGTGATTTTGGTATCATTGAACCGCTCCGTATTTGGAATGTACGTCACTCCGTAGGAACAAGCATCGCAAGTCACCCGGTACACAGTGTCCTGACGATTGCCCAAGAATCTTGGAGGAGTCCACGAGAGCATGACAGTTGACTGGTCAACAAAATTGAGGGTAAGATTCTGAGGAGCACTGGGTGGTTTGGTGCAAGGATTGGACCGGGAATCATGATCGGCTCGATAGTAGCCGGAATTGCAACGACATTCTCCTGAGCCGGAGTAGGGAGCCGTGGAATGATCCGGGCACGAGACACATCTCCCATCCCCAATTTCATGCTTGTATCGTCCCGGTGGACAGATATTGCATGTCTGTCGAGGATGATCCGCTTCATATCCGGGCTTGCACTGACAGCCTCCGGATAACAAGTACCACTTCCCGTCTCCCTTGCAGAGGTGTCGAGGTGGACTGACCTCCACGGAATTAGCCACACATTTCCCCTCAGCCTGCTCGATCGATGTCAACTCTCTTCCGGTTGGAGTGGCAGGGAAAAATGCGAAGCTGGCCGTTACTTCCGGGCAAGTTATATAGTAGACTTTTATAGCAAGGAGGGATATACAGGCGCCTTGGTCCCGGAACGCGAAGTAGACCCCTTTTTTAGTGACGGGGATCGAACGAACCTCAGTATTGATAATTACTTCGTTATTTAATGTGAAGCGACCCTCGTCCGCCGCGATCCGGTCAATCAGAGTGTAGCTCTCCTGCTCCCAAGGAGGTGGCTCCTTGGTCACGGCATCGAATTCATAGTAAAGTAAACTAAAAGTTTCTTTACAGGAGAGGGCCGTTCCCGGGAACAAGTTACAATCTCTCATGGAGAATTGAATCTCAATGTAAATCCTGTTGGCTGGCCCTCGCTCTATGAACGGCGTCCATAACCAATTGTTTACATTGTTGTAGGCCACGTCGCAGACCACGTACGATCTCCAATTAATTCCTTTGTCGAAGTTTGTAAAACTTTCTTCAATCCACTGTAATTCAAAGAAATTCAATTTATTAGTAAAGTTTGCTCATTTGAATACATTTTCTTCTTGGTTTTTAAAATTCCGAAATAACTCAGTTGAGAGAGACCCTTCTAATTGTAAGTTCTTCAAATATGCAACCACCATAAACTTTCTCTCCTTTCAAACTCCGCTCCCTATACAAATTCCATACATTTCCCACCCAAACAAGTGCAGCTTTTAGCTTTTAGCGGGAGAGCCATAACCACCACCACAAGAGTAAATGATGAGAATTGGGGAAGTCAACCCTTCAGGAAGAATTTTGGGAACGGTGATGTTCGGAAAGCCTAATATTGGTTTTCCCACCACCCTTTCTCGCTCATCTCCGGGAAATCCAATGGACATTCCCAATGTGGACAATAAACTTGATACGGAGAGTAGGAAAGGTCGTAAAAACAAGTTAATGGAGTCCACCCTTCCCAATCCTACCGGGATAGTTTCTCCTTGGTGCAATTACAACCGAATTACTTTTTCTAAGGGCTGAGTGAGATACTTTTCCTACGGATGTGGAAGTAGTATGGAAGGGAGAGAGAGAGAGAGAGAGAATTCTCTACCAACCGTCTACATTTATTTCCCATTACAACACACACACACGCAGAAAAACCCATGGTTGTGGAGACAGGAGTCCAAGTCATAAATATGGTCTCGCACGCAGTCATCATTTTTCATGACATTAAACACCTTTTAACTCGACAGTGCCAATGTGCTTCCACTTGAACATACTTTTTTACTATTGACACTTAACTCTTCTATACTATTTCATATAACGCACTATTTAATGTATATGGCTAAGTGTGCAATATGTACTTAAGTTACTACATACGAGCAGATGAACAAACCGAGTGACAAAAATATTCTCAAAGTGACGCAATGTCAACATTAGAGCATTTACAGTAACGCACACAAACACACACACACTGGAAAAATGCATTCAGAGCGCTCATCATCAACAAAGTGCAGCCAAGAGTATTAACCCGTAATTACCCCTAGCGGGTTTTTCTCCCGAGAACTTTAACAGTCACAATTGTTATGAGCACTATGGAAAGCTGCTCTGATGATGATGATGATCAACTCAAAACAAGAGGGAATGGCTCATCCATAATATAACTGCTCTAGAGGCTATCCATCTAACAATTCCCTGCCATATCTCACAATTGCTCCCCAACTCTCTCATATATTCCTATTTCCTACAATACGCCTTGTGTGTACAATAATAATAATAATTGTAATAGTAAAAGTAGCCAGACTCTCTGCAGGAGTACCATTACCCAAACCTTGAGTAATGTTCAACTGTTAGGAAGATTTCAAGACTCAGCCTTAAACCTCATATGTGTACGTACACCTACAAGTAAAATACACATTCCTATATCAAGACATAGAGTTAAGGTTCAAGTAAAAAGTCTTTGTCGTGTACAAGCAATACGCACTACAAATACATATACGTATACATGTATATTGTTACTGGAGAAAAGAAGTTTGTCAAAGTCAGAGTCACATCTAGTATGTCACCCCGTTGGCTCTACCACCAACTCACTTGATAAATGACATCACATTACGCCTGGTAATAACCGTAATGTGTCACGAGGGAGTCCAGTCCTTCCCGCATCCTATTACAATGTGAGCACAAGCACCTTTGCCTAATTGTCAAGACACACCCAGTGGGCACATAAGGTCGAGTACTATATAAACTAAGCTTAAGCAAGCATAAGGCATAACCTCAATTTCCTATACATACACACACACAGTCACACACACATGAGAGACCACAACCTCCGAATGTTATCCGTAGACAAATACACACACACACACATTTATACATACATAGCTAAGGAGTCCAAATCTATTAGAAAATTCCAATCCTATAAGATTCCATATGTGTGTGTGTGTAAATGCAAGAAAAAAATCCAAACAAATTCCAAATAACACTAACCCTGCCCTTATAAGCCAAAGTGCATTTCCCCATATGTATTTTCACACATTTTCTCACATGTCATTTTTTAAATGTATCAAATGCACGCAGACTCCAAGCATGTTCTTGCTCCGTCACAAGTATAATCACAAAATGATTATGACAATTCAAGTCCAACAAAAGTGTGTATTGAATTATAGGAAGAATGCGAGAACGCGTATGAAAAAAAAGTGAAAATGCAAAAAAACGTATGGTGTTAACCCTCAATTCTCTCACACTATACAAAAGTCTACGCTCCTATACAAGGAACACACCATATAGCAATGATGAATTTCTAGAAGAAAAAAAGAGTTCGCAGACCTCATTCTCTCACGTGTGTAGGTACATTTCTGAGTGTGAGTGTAAAACTCCAATGCTAAAAACATGACAAAGTGCACCAAAAAGCCAAGAACATGTAATCATTTGTAGCTCATACCATATCTACGTACACACTACTAGTGTAAAAAAACATGGGATCATAAACAAGGAGAAAACTCCCATATATACTCCCATATACATAGTACAGACACCTCGGCATATCCGTGTAACACTGTAAAATCCACATAGCTACAGAAACCATAACGATCAGACATAAATTCCCTGGAGAAGGCTTGCATCCATAAACATCTCAAATGCATAGCTTACATACATTGGATTTTGTAGCAAAAGTACGGGAAAAAGGCTGTAGCCATAATCATAATCATTAGATGTCACTATTCCCATGACCGTTGACCACCCGCCTTGGCCATTCCTCTCATTAAGCAAGGGAACCATGCCGAAAAACCAGGCATAATCATAAAATTGCATACACATCAATTCCATCTCCTCCATCTTCCACAATATAATGTAACTCCCCATACATATTTAGGCTCATCATGAGAAAGTCAAGGTAGATAAATAATACAAGAGCTCTCCGTGTGACCAGCACACTTTCCATGGTAAAACTCACATTAGCCTTTTCTAGTATATCTCCCTCACTCATCTCTCTTTTGCTTGTACTACGAAAATGTATTCCTATACTACTAAAAGATAAAACTTCGCTCAACCTCTAATGATAATTGTAATTTATACACACACACACACACATACATATAACATAGCAAAACACTATATTTAATATCTTCTCCCATTCCAATCCCCAACCAGTTTCAATTTCATCTCACTCCTCAGAAATTGATAATTGGTGGTGATGAGGAAGAAAAAAATGGCAAGGTACACAAATTACTGTGGATACAAAATAATGCGATACACAGTAATGCGATACATAAAGTACAAATTTTCAAACCAAGAATGTTACATGATAAAAGTACTCATTTATTTCCCTTCCCCAGATAGATAATCCTAGTCAATGATGTAGAAAAGGCAAGTATCATCTAACATGAGAGTGTACACAGGGCTAGACTTATATATATGAGACACTAAAACCACGGAAGTTCACATTCATCCATGCTGGGTTATAATGTAATGTCATCATGGAAATGACGGTGAAAAGCCAAGAGAGTCAGAGCCAGAAGAGACACAGAGACAGGGACAACAAGAGCTTGTACAGGGTGAACTCCCTATATTCCCCATACTTTAATTAAACTCAAGTGCATTCCCATCCACCTGAAGCGTGAGGGAAGGGAAACTGACGGAATTACTCGAAATACTCTTTGGGGTCTATGGACAGTTAATTTGTTAAATAAGTAATTGCATTCTCTCAAACTTGTTAGGTTCCATAGTTATAGATACAAACTACATGTCCTCCCTAATCTCCAACACATTAGTCTATCTTGGGAAATAATTCACGACGGACAGGACGACGCAGGGACAGGGCAACTTTTCAGCAATGAACAAACACCAACTCCCAAGCTACGTACGACTCTGACTATATGTATACCTCCAACCGCAATGCTTTACCATAGCAGATGAGTTTGTCACAAAATTTAACACTCTCTGCCTCTCTATCTCCATCTCTCCCAAGGTCCATCCTCCACTATTATGCAAAACGTATTTAAACAGATATACATAAATACGTACACATTTTCATACATGTCTAACCTACAGAATTGCAGGTGCTAAAATATTTTCATGTACCTGTGCAAACTCCTATCCCTATACACCCATGTATAGAGATTGTACCTGGTAGTAATTAATTACGAATTGCGATTCACTCAGACAGGTAGCACTTATCAGTCTGGTAAGATCTCAAGTTAAACATAGAAACAATAACCGGACCCTCACATTTACACTTCAACTTATTCCCTAACACTTGTACAATAAAATATAGTAGCTACATATTTCTAAAAGCTCCATACAATTTGTCATAATATGCTAAAAGCTAAAAAACTACAACCTAACAATAAGAGAAAACCGGCTATGTCAATTTGTATGGACTCTGTACTAAAAGTAGTTGGTAAATGTAATGACATCAATAGCATTTGCTGTAAACAGGTAAGAAAGGAACAATGCAATGGTAGTGTATGGGGTAAATAAACAATGTGGCAATTATCCCCAATCCTATTATCCGCTCACACTACATTAAATCTCGGGAGTTGCAAGTAGTAAAGACAGAAGAGAGAGATGAGGCAGCCAAAGGAACAGGAATTCAAGCCCAATTTAATTAGCCTGTCTACACATACTTCTCCCATGTGAAACTAATGACTGAACATTGTAAATGCTCTCCTAGAAAAAAATATATATTATAGCCTTCCAGTCCAACCTTTTAAGGTATTTTGAAATCCTACGTTTAATTCCATTATCCTCCATACTATGTATTCCTCCCAATCCTCCCAGCTTCCTCCTACTAACAATAAGTAAGCCTAATTGAATTGATCAAGAAGACACAAAGGAATAAATACATTATGGATGCTCCTCCATTGTGAGTGGTGCTAAAACTCATCCTAACATTATTACGTCGTTCGTTCGTAGCATAAAGAAAGAGGCCAAATCCAGATTTAAAGCTTTTACAATACGATAATTCCAGAAATTTCCAGGTCAAAGGTGTAAGTTGAGTTTTGAAATACTAACCAAGGATTAGAATATAATTGTAGCCCCTGTAGGATTCTTTAATACCCTGGATATAGTCTATATAAGCCCTTGACAATGCTCTACTTGATTAACCCCTTCATTATTCATGGGAAATTGGTCCGTAATGAGAGATGCAGGTTGACATATGAGAATTCCTTGGGACTCTGTTGGAATTTTAATTATAGGAATTCTACTTAGATTTTCAACGCTAAGCTTCTCTTCTCCCCTCACATTCTTCCTCTCTCTCTCTGATCCGTGATAATTTACGAGAGATAATAAACGCTATATTATTTTCTACTCTCACAATTTTTTTTCAAGTGCAAGGAGGATGAGGAAGCCCGAATTAAATAAAAAATTCTAGTTTATTTCAAGAGCTCCCGAAAAAAAATCTACTAGTATGAAATTCCATGGGTATTTACTCCTCTTTAGAGAGATGGAAGGAGGAAATTGTATGGATAAAGTGGTGGCCGACCCTTAGACTTTAAGGCTCATTCACACTGCGGTGCTAACAAAATTTGAATTCACGTGCTAACTCTGCCAAGGAAGGATGTATAGGGGCATTTAAATTTGAACATTTAAAAAATTTCCATGTATTTTGCTCCAAGCTAAATTATACCCACTCTTTCCCTTTACTACTGCACTTTTGAGCCATTGTCTATATTCTCAAAAGCTCTATGACTCTACAACTATACGGGAGTAAATAATACTTCATCTCCTTTTAAAAAAAACCAACCCCCAATGCTTACACTTTTTCCAAGCATATATCCAAGCATACTAAAAAAGTAAAAGAGAATTTTTTTGAGAGCCTCTTTAACTATTCTCATTGAGAGAATCTCTCTCTCTCTCTCTCTTCTTGAGAATGAGATGAGGACTGAGGAGGCCATTAATTTCTGGGAGGTATAAAAAATTACTTGGAATTCTCTACTTCTCGCTAGATTTCAACCTCGGAATTTTTTTCCTACTGTACCGTACATTATATATATGGTAACACACACACAAAATGATATTCCGCCATGGCATAAAATTCAAAAGGTATACTTAATTTCCGACCTGGAAAAATCTCCATAGGTTTTTCTCTCTCTCTCTCTCTCTCTCACACACACACACAAAATGAATGTAAGTGGCCATTTCAGAGCACTCTGACTCCATTCATAGAATATTTGATGAACTTAATGAACACAATGGTATCTTTTACCATATCATTTTTTTCTACTCCCTCATAGTCTCAAAGTCTTTACCTTTCTTAAATATACAGGAGCGCACACGTGTCATACCTTCCATGCTGCAAGTGGTAATGCATTTAAATTATATGCACCTCACGTGATAATAATCCAAGATATTTTTAGAAGATTCCAAAAAAAAACACAGAGAGACATTAATATTATTTATCCAAGAACGGAACGCTTAGTAATGTGTAATGTTACAGAGAAACCGACTCTTCATATTTCATTTTATAGCCACCGCTCCGCCTTTTCCAACTCCTATCAAATTTCACATAGCCCAACGAGATTATACACACGTTATATGGGAAGGAGAGAAAAAAAAACCTATGAATGAAAAGCTCTCTTCCCTGTCACATTTCATACTGTTTCCAGGTAAAACCATTGTGAGAAATGCTAATCTCTCTCATGTTATATCTCGGCTATCTTGGAGATGTGTGTAACTTGTAAGGGAAGAATAAGTGCTTGTTAAAAAACTATTTAACTATACATGGATTTTTTGGAAGGCTCCCACCCGCTCCACCCACAACCATCCATCCGGCTCGAAGGACCAGAGTTGTGAAGGAGGAGGAGGAATTTCAAGAACGTGTTCACCGTAGAAAGTCATACTCGTCCTTCCTTGTTATTTATTTATATAGAGATTCATACAAAAACACGTTTCATATCTCTAACCATAAGACACCACATAGTATGTACATACGTAGTTGAATGCATATAAGAAATGTACATGGATATGAATGGTGGGTATCTTATTCATACTTATTAAGTAAATTGGAGAGGTTGAAAAACATGGGCCTATTTTGAGAGAGAGAGAGAGAGAAGAGAGAGAAAGGAAAAAGAAGCGGAGGAGAAAGTTGCTTCCTTTCCCCGCAAAGCCAGCTCAGTTTACTAATATCGTATAAAGGGCTCATAAATTTCACACCTCAAGAGAGCCACTTCCCTTACGTTTCATTACCACTGAATATAGAGCCTACAATGGCCTCAGCACAGTTTATATTCTTCCTCCAGAGAAACTTCCTGCTCCTCTACTATACATCAATCCCCTCTGAGAAAATTTTGCTGACCAGCCAAAAATTCTGTATTCTATTGCTTACTTTCTCCTATATCTATCCTACATACTATGTAGTACTAAAAGCATATCTATAGATGGAAGGAAAGAGCTTTAGCACCAATATTTTAACACCATCATATTCCATATAGTAGGAGCTTATACGGAGGAAACTTTTAATATCCACATAAAACTATAGAGAGAGAGAGAGAGAGACCTATGGAGAACTCTTGGTGAATAGATAAAGTAACTTTGGTGTGTGTAATACTAAAAAGCCGTTAACATTCTAAATTCGCACAATTTCCAACTTGGTCAATTTATGACGGGGCCCATAAAACCAACCATTTCTATGAGTCTTCATTAGTTTTGGTGGAGACCCCTCTCGCTCGGTTTCTCACGCCCTAACTATTTACAAAAAAAAAAAAGAATGAGCCACCATTTTTTTTAACATCATATCTTTTCCTATGCATACACAGCACTCGTTAATATTATAGTATATGCACTTTTTTTTGTCTTGGTGAGAGAAAATAATTTGAAGAAATTTCGCATTTATACCCAAATTTCTTGTACTTACCATTGCGCAGGGACTGATTGCGTATGCTAAAGGTATTTACCTTTTCTCGTTTACTATACAGATACTAAGAAAAGTATCATTTTTGTGTATAGGACGGTGCAGAGGAATTTCAATTTACACAAGCCCTGCAAGTGTAATAAGGGGAAAGTTGGAGGAAATGAAGGGAAAAAATGTTATTGTTTCATATTTTCTTACTACTACACTTTCCTCCTATTTATATTTCTTAATATAAAATTTTCTTGCAACATAAGAAATTCGTAGGGCTAGGAACGTTTGGAATACAAAGTAGAGTAGTTTTATTTTCACTATCACCACTTTCATTTTTTTCCTATAGGATTTACCTTAATGTTCCAGGAGAGACCATAAGGGAAAATAGCAATTTCCAAGGAAATAAAAGATCAAGTCAACTGACCAAGAAAATAAAATATAAAAAAGAGCGGGAGAGGAGGAGAAAAAAGAGTGTGGAGGTCGTTGAGGGGCCAAGAACAAACCATTCCTTACCGTACGGACTTTCTCCTATATAACACACGCACACACACACACACACACACACTATTGAGAATTATTATTATACCTTCAGTGTAATAAAATCCATTGCTTTTATACCCCTCATACTTTTCCCTCCCTATCCTTTTAATAAATCTTCATATTAGGTCAGTTCCTCAACATATTTTTCCTTAAGATTTTTAATAGGAGGAAAAAATCCTTTCCTTTTAGTACATACCACATTTTTTTAAAGAAAAAACCAAAAAAATGCAAATATACATAAGAGAAAGAAAGAGAGAGGCGAAAAATTGTGTGAAATAACTCATACTCTTTATAAACCCATCATAAATCCAACCCGTCACCTTTTTTTCCACCATCCTCTCATTGGCTTTTACATATTAATTTTTTCCTACCCAAAAATACGAGCCCCCCAAAAAAAAGTCACACTAAAAATTATACCAAAATAGCACATATATTCTCCTTCTTTCTAATATATAGGAAAAGTATACACACATAAAAGGAAGTACAAACCATGCAGAAATTTCCCAAACTTTCTCTCTCTCTCTCTCTCTCTCACCCACAAAAAATTACCTAACCTCACACTTGCTGTTCCTTTCCCTTCCAATTTTATGCAAAGACCATTCTTACTTTACTACTACCACCACCACACTATTTTCTCACAGATGAAATATTAGGATAAAAATCCAACGTTCCACATTTCCACCAAATGTCTCATCTTTTCCCCCTTTCTCCATCCTCCTTCCTCCTACCACACACCACAGAACCACTATATGCAAATCCATATGATCAGAATCTAATGGTCTCCAAGACAATTTTTAGATTTATAGCGAAATTCCTACACATATAAAAAACTATTCTATATACTTACATTGCTTATGCAAAAAAAGTCCATAATGGAGAAAGTCTTCCCAGAGAAGGCCTAAAGCCATGGGATTCACACATATACTATAGAACTAAGGAACAAACTGTAGAAAACTACGTAGATGAGAAGAGAAAAAAAAAGAAAGGGGAGAGGAGAAGAAAAAGGAGAGGAAGGAGAAAGAGAGAGAGAGAGAGCCCAAGAGAAATGCTTTTCTTCTAAAGCATTAGCAATTCTTCAGTTGATATACTCAGCCAGACAGACATTATTTGGTTTTTGAGAGCTAGAACTTCTCTCGGAACGTATTAATCAAAATCACACAGTTTCCTTCTCTCTTCCACACTTTCTCCCTATATATACGTACATAGGAATTTTACTAACATAAATTACACTTTGAATTCATAGCCTTTTTCTATATAAATGGTTCAAGTTATATAGAGTAAAGGAGCCTAAGCTCCTTTACTCATAACAATAAAGTTTTGATAGCTCTTTCACTATTCCAAGGCTATGATTAGTTCCGTATTTATAACGTAGTAAAAACAGTGGTGGAGAGGAGAAAGTCTGGAAATGTCTGTAGCTTGGGCTGCATAGTGTATAGTAAGAATATGAAGAGAGCCAAAAGGAAGGAAATGGAAAATTACACTGAGATTTTCAATTCTCAAAAGACGAAAACAATCTACTTAGGTGGGTTTCCGGGATCCTGCCATCAGTTACGATGTGGTTTTGTCATATGTACATACACATAAATATACATGTAAATGTATAAGAGGGTATAGTTTTATACAGTTACAAAAGAGTGCATCAACCCACAATTGATTTGCCATTCCAAGAAAATAGAACAAAAGGGCTTTTATAGATATCAACTTAACTCTGTATGTACTCCTATGATATTGCATATGTCCGTGTGTGTATAGGGAGAAAGCGAGATGATGCAAAAACTTGTACCATTTACAATGATTAGAAAACTCAAAACCACAAGTCTTACGCATTGGGAGGGAAATGTGTAATGGTAGAAGGAGGATATGTGTGGAATAATGGAGTTGATGATTTTCACACAAAATCCTCTCTCTCTCTCTCTTCTATTCTGAAGCAATTATTTTCTAGGAATAGTTCTCTCCTCTATCCCTTTGCTTCTCTTCTGCTCTCGTAATAAGAAACTTTGTATAGGGATCAAAAGCATTATAGTTGATTGTCTGCTGCTCTGTGTAGAACCACAAAGGACTTGAGAGTTCATGTGTCCTTATACAAGAGCATATACGGAGGAGCAGCTCTAGCTCTCTGATTAAATGGAATTTCTAATTAATTGATGATTCAGATTGCATCGGCTTCTCAATAAGTATGTATATACGATGAAGGTTGGGAAATGTTGAGAAGGTAGGGAATTTTTGTTTGAAAAAATTTTCGCATCAAATTTAAAACATATAATTATTGGAGAAAGTTTTGTAAATTTAAAAAAAAAATTTTGGAGAAAGTCAGGAGAAAGTTTTTTGAAATTTTGCATTTTTTTGGGAATATTCTTGGAGAAAGTTGAGAGAAATAATTTTTGGAAATTTTATATTTTGGGGACTTTGTTTTTTGGAGGAGAAAGTTAACTGAAGCGTGTTTTTAAAAATCCAAGGAGGAATCCATTGATAAAGAAAATTGAGAGAAAGTGAATGGCTCGGTAAGTAATGTAGGGTAACTAAGAAGAAGACTTTAACCCTCGTCCTCTGGAGACAGGCAGATTTTTTTTAGGAGAGCGAATTAGAGAGAGAGGAGTTAGAGAAAGCGAGAAAGCCTTGGCTGAAGGAGAAAGGAAAGGAAACCCCGTGGTCCTGATAGAATCGATCCGGATGGATTAGACTGTAGAATAATGAAGACGGGTAATTCATCATGAAATGAGAGTGTTAAAAAGGTGGAAGGAAAGAAAGAAAGAAAGAAGAGAGAAAATTCGTCGGGGAACGATCCTCCTACAAAAGCTTTTCACACACATACACTTTCCCCATGGCCTCATAGTTTCCTAGAACCTTGAATTTTCCCCTGGTAAACTCCTCTATATTTCCCTTTTATGTAGGACCTCTGTAGTAGTAGGATAAGCAGATAATTTGAAAAACAGACCATAGCTTTGCTACTTTCTCTCCGAGGTTTGTTTTAGCAATTTTACAAAGGCCTGTATCTAACTTCATGGAAATGTGTTATATTATGCAGTAAAGGAGAAAGAGAGAGAGAGAGAGAGTGAGAGAGGGAAATGTGCCGCAGAAACCTTTTGCTTCAATTCATAAATCCTCAATTGTTAAGGATGGGAAAGTAAGTATGTAGCGGAGGTTGAGGGTTACATTATCATAATGTTATGTAAGTTTTAGAAATCCACCCAAAACTTTCTCCATATACTTTCATGTAAATCCTTTATAAAGTAATCCCAGCTAAACCATAGGGTTTCCCACGTCAAAAAAAAAAGAATAACGTAAATCGCATGCAGAAAAGAGAGTAGAGTTCTTATATAGGAAATCGATCCCGAGAATTTATATACTCCAATGTACATTTTATAGCTACGGCTACATATGCTTTTGTAAGGAAGTGCTTTACTCCTTACTTTCTCCAGGCAATCTAAAGTGACTTCAATTGATGCAGTGAGGAAGAAATAAAGGTCCGATCCATTTCCACTCTCCTTCCTTTTCTCCTATACATTACTATACAGTCATGTGAACGTGCTAGAACTCACACCTTCAATATATAGGAATATCCTACTAGAAAATTCCATCCTACTTATTTTTTCCTCATGGTTTACCTTCCTCTTCTCTCTCTCTCTCTCTCTAAAGGGTGTTCTTTTGCAATTCTTATTTGTCCCACACTTTCACTCTACTTTCCCTTTCCCTTCTAAAAAAACCCGCCTTTGAAGCTACAACAAGCTGTTTTTCTTATTTTTATTATTAGCATATTTTCTCCTACGCATTTTATGCTCCACGAACGTCGTTAAAAATACTACATTTTTTTCTAGTCCCACCCTAAAGAACAACCAAGGACTTTCTCCACTGTCACCTTACTTTCACCCACTTTCTTCAAAAATTAAAACCTGGATTAATACCAAAGGTAAAAATAGTAACAAGGGAGGAAAAAGTCATTTTTCAAAACTTTATAAAGTCCGTTAATTTCCTTGACAAACTTAGCAATTCAAAGCCTTGGATTTATTTATATAAAGGAAAAGATAGATTGGGAAAAGCAAGTGATAGATTTGATTGAAATTTCTTCTCCATCGTCTTTCCAAGCCTTTTTTTTTATTCTCAAAGTATATTCATCTATGCTTGAGTAGAAATTTCATTTGCATTACCTTTCAATAGGGAAATAACGTATAGTAAAAGTAGTAAAGTATGGAAAAGAAAGCTCTTCTCTTTTCTTTCTTTGGAAGCCACACAGACACGAGAAGATTCTCTCTTGAAAACACCAATTTAGCTTCACACAAATCTCACCAAATCTCTGACTACATAATGCGTGCATAAAAGAATCCTCTTGAAATTCTCTCCCCTCCAAATTCTACCTACTACCTCTCCTTATTCTTTTCCCTACAAAAAAAGCAATTCCTTGGCTTGGATTTCCTCCATAAAAATCTAGTGTGTAGAGAAATCCAGCACATTGAGAAGAGAGATTTACACAAGACTATCAAATCAAATCTATAGAGTTTGATTTTTCTTAAACTTACCACGTATCTGAGAGTAGTGAGAAAAGAAAAGTTGAAGAAGAGAAAATCTCAAGGAAATAAACCTACAGGAATGGAGAGATTTGTAAACTTCCTCCCTTTCCTTCTTTTGGTAGTAAAAATGAGGAAACTTTGCTCAGAGAAATTTTTTTTTAAAAGGAGGAATAAAAGATAAAAAGAAAATGCAAAAAAGTTGGTGGGGGGGGGACACACAAAAGGAATTTATTGAGAATTCTATGTTCAGACTTGAATTAATTGGATGGAATAAAATCCAGGAGAAACTCATTAACACTCACAATAACCCGTCAGGTTCGGCTCTTTAATCGCCTTACATGTGGAATTACATTGGGCTTCCTTCCCTCCATATATTTCCTTATGCGTAACATTTATGTACATACCCATTTAACGTGTCTACTATAAAGGTAAGCTCCTTCATCACTCACTCTCTCTCTCTCTCTCCCGTATAGGAGAGAAGCTTTTTAGGAGCCCAAGATTTCCCTATACCTATGTAAATTTCCTACTTCTCATTGTCACTTTTAACAAGTCCTCAGCTGCTCTACCCCCTCTTCGTACTACGTACTACTACTCTAGCATATAGAAAAGGGAATATGACTTAAACTCAGGAAAATTACTCTTCTTTGACTATATAGCTCTTTTCTCTCTCTCTCTCTCTCTCACTCTCATTTATCCAGAGGCCTAATAGGTCCCGTCGTTTATCCTGCCTGTCCAGTCGGAAAGATAAATAAAGCTAATATTCCCTCCAACGTTCCTCTATCTCCTTTCTATTACAACAGCCAATGTTTGTACATACATAGGAGGATACCATAGTAAAATACAATAAAGGCAAACTATAAGATTTATAGAGACAATATACTTAAGCCCTTCCTAAACATTCGCACCTTCATTCGCATTTATCCTCCTCCTTCCAATTTCAACCCGCGTTATATATAAACGGAACAAAACCTCCTACCTTTAAATGCACTTCCATTTTTTTATCCCTCACCATCAAATTGTTACACATAGCAATTTACACTCTCATGCTAAAATATCCACATATACATTTATCCATATAAGGCCTACTAGCTAAGGGAAAAGCCCATAAGGCCAGGCCAGCTCTACACATTAAGTGTAAACAAAATTAATTTTCAGTGAATTCACCTACGTAATATATGAAAATATACTATAGGAAAATCTTATAAATCCCAAGTTTTACCTTGTACGAGTATAAGAAAATCCAAAGGAGCTAAAACTTTGAGTCTTACGAGCGGATGACATTTCCGTACACTTTGATGCATAAAAACCTACTACTACTCGTGTAGAAACCCCGTCCACATTCCTAGCCTGCGTGTGCATGTATACGCTATAGTTTCAATCCCCTGTATGTAAATACATAGTTGAGGAACCTTTGGCATGAGAATTAATGGAATCGCATGCGGAATTCAATGTGCTCATTCAAAACTTGACACGTCAAATAAAAGGTAACAACTACCTAGGCAGGTAATGGTATGAAGAAATTACTGTTTCTTACACACACACGTCATTCAATTGGCAAAGGCTGGGAGGAGAGGAGTCGAGAAAATTTTATGCTATACATTGAAATTCTTATATGTAGTTGCTATATAGAAAATAGTACCTATAGAAAAACAATGGTAAAAGGCAAGGCTTTTGACTCTAACCGGCTAATCGTCCAATCCTCCTGATAAACACATGCTTTGAATGCCACAAAATAGTACACACATAGAACAAACAACATGCATGTTTAAACCTGGGCCATCTCTCTCTCTCTCTCTCTCTCTCTCTCCCATTAACGTTTAAAGATACAAAAGGCTATAACATTTTAAATGTATTTAGCATATATCCTTTATTTGAAATATGTAGGAACACATGTGATATTTACGTGACCCTATAAAAACTCATGCAAATTTTTCAATTCTCTAATCACTGATTTCCGACAGAAAGAACAAGAAGAAACATGCGAGTGGTCAGAACAGAAGAAGAAGAAGAAGCTATAGAGAAAAATATTATTGTGTGTGTATACGAGAGGACTAGGGAATTTGAACGTGTGCAATGTACAAGGAGGAACTGCCGTTAGAAATTCAGGTTGTAATTAATTCATCGTTATTACAGCTTTAACCCTACCTCCTCCAAGCCATTTCCCTCATATCAACTCATCCATTACTCACACATTCCGGTACTTGCATTAACAAGGAATTTCCTCCCGAAAAATTTACAACACAAGCACACACACAAATACAGAACATATGTAGCCTCATGTAATGGCATAGGAGCAATAATTATTAGCCTTTTTTTCAAGGCAACTATGTAGATAAGTAACTTTTTCAAAACAAAAGCAATCCTGTTGTTGCGTGCAATTATCACCAAAATATTTACATCATTTGCATATCAACCTCTCCAATTTCTTAGCCCTAATTATTAATCTATCTCGTGCAAAACCCTCTGAGCACGAAAAGCAGCACGGTAGCTTAAAAAGTGGAGCTTTAAGAATAAAATAAAAAATCTCTCTTAAAATAAACATTGTGTCCATTGAAATTGCCAATATATCTTTACATAGAGATGTTTTAAAAGCGTGGGTAGGATTTTTTTTTTACTATAAATTAAAATCTCAAGTCCATGCATGCTGATGCTAAAATGTCTGCAAACCCATTTTCATGGCATTAGGCACGCATGATTGTCTCCCTAATCCGCGAGATTATATTTTCTTGAGGCGATATATCTACATATAACATTAAAGTCCGTATGTTTTTCTACGTAGCTATATTTTAGCACTCTGTATACCGTTTCGGATTAAATCTCTCAACTCTCTCAAGATAAGTGAGAAAATGGGCAAATTTTTTTTTCTCACATGTAATATTTTTAGTGCTATTTTTAGGCCTAGTTGTACCTAGCAGTGGATAGTGGTGTTGTGAGTAGGAAAAAAGAATTATTATTGTTGCTGAGCAGGGAGGAACAATAAATTTCAAGTGGTAAATTGAATCTGTCCTGTCATCATCATTACTGTATGCGCGCTCTTACATTACAAGGGAATGTCATGTTCCACACAAACAAACACACCGTACATGCTATACTATTTATAGCAACTTTACATAAATAATTACTATTTTCAGCTATTACCATCAAGTTTGGAAATGTTACGGGAGCAAGGACGCGTGACTAATTATATGTGTGTATGTGTGTGTGTGTGGAGGAGACATACTCTTCGGAGTGCCAAATCTGCTTGGTTTGGTGTCAATAATCCAACATGTCGAAAATAATAGCCAAACTCATCCACACATCCGTACACATCCAGTCTAAACAAGTTGGTTAATTAATGAGAAAAAATCCCGGTGTATATAAGCCCGCTTCTTATGAGATGAAGAAAAAATTATTCTATTCCATTCTATTCTATAATTCATATATAACTTTAGATACTTTTAGCACAAGTGCTGCTCAAATCTCTCAACCTTTCCACACAATAGTTTCACCGTAAGGGAGGATAAGCAAATAGAAGAAGAAGATTGTGTAGAAGAAGAGAGGACAAAAAAACTTAAATCACATTTTCATAACCTACATGCCTATCTTAGTATTAAAAAATAAATGTTATTTTCCTCCCTTACCCACTCTACTATGCAATAGCGAGTGTGTAGTAGTAAAAATAAATACATACGGAGATTACAATGCATAAATTTAGAGAGAGAGAGAGAGAGAGGAAGCACCGGAATAAAAGGTGCTAAAAAATCGTACAAAGCCAAATTTAACTGTTCAATGATGATTAGCTTTCTATTGGCCAAGTTACTACCAACTACTACAATTAAATGCCGTAAGATTCTTTTGCATTATTTCCCTTTAAAAAAATATTCCTCATGACCCAAATGGTTATTTAATGTGGACATTGTAAAAATACACATGCTCTCCCATATATAAAATTCCCTTAAATTACAATGACATTCTCCTTTAGCCCAGCATTCCAACATGACCTAAAAAAAACTAACGTTGACAACAACAACAACAAAAAATTACAATCAGTGATGCGAAAAATAATATTCCCATTTAAGGCCCAATTCAAGAAAACTCTAATAGGAAATCAAAGCTAAGAAAAATTACATTTAGATACATGAAAATTTTCCTTCAATTTTTACCTCACATCCTCACTATAAACGGGAAAATGATAAAAAAAATTGAGGAGAAAATTGAAAAAAATTCCTAGTTTGCTCCAGGCTATAAAATCCAATAGATTATCCCATATATGTGTAGTCATCCAAAAATCCCATCAATCTTCCCGGATAAATATTCTTTGAAGTAAGATTTGCAATTTTGGATGATTTTTTTCTCCCCATCTACTTTTTCCTTCCCTATATAAATAGAAATTCCTGTGGCTTTCATTCCTCGGACCCAACTATTCTATTTTCCTTTACTTCCCTTTTCTTGTATCTTGTGGCTGCGAAGAAGAAGAAGAAGAAGTGAGAGACGGAGAGAGAAAAAGAGAGACAAGCACCATCCTAGACTTAACGCCTGTATTCTTTCCATCTTCTCTCCACTCTACTTACAGACACATAAGTTTTATACACTGACTGAGCTATAACAAGTTATAGCCCTTATATATGCCAATCTATTGAAGCCCAGTCTAGCGTGAGATTCCAAGTTACAGTCCAGCTGCGTTTCGGACTCACATTTCCAGACCAGCTTTTGTCCAAAAGGGAGAGAGAGAGAGAGATCATTCCCAAAGTAAGCACAACAATACCTACGCTCTCTCTCTCTCTCTCACTTCTTCTTATACTACAGATCTTAAGGTCTAGTTATTTGACCTAGAATATATAGTACGTGAGAAGATCCAGAAAAAAAAGTATATCCAATAGAACCTTTTTTTCTCTCTGTAGGGCTCAACTAAGGAAAATACGATTCTCCCTTATCTCACTTTTTCCCCATTCTTATGGAAAAGCTTGAGTCTTCACGTTTCCTCTATAACTCTTCATTGGCCACAAAATTCCTCTCTCCTCTTAGCCTTTATCCAATAACCCTCTATATACCATATATAACAATGTATTTGTATACAGGTAGGAATCTATACGTTATTTGTAGTGGAGGAAGGGAGAGAAAGACAGAGAAAAATACACCTTTTTCTTATACATATAAAATTTCTCCTTTTTTTTAGTAATCTCATTTCCTATCAAGGCTTCATAAGGAAGAGCCCACAGCTTGGCGTACGCCGATCTACTACTCTTCCCCCAATCACTCCCACTCTGTATACATTTAAAATCATCGGGACGCCGAGAAAGAGACAAAACATCCTTAGCTTCAAAATATGTACAGTTCCTTGTTTTTTTTCTCTCAATAAATTTATAGGGTTAAATCCTTATGTACCAACGTTATAAAGTCTATTACCTTTTCCTATCCCTATTTTTACCTTACAGATTCCATACACTTTGTTCATAGGAACTTGTAAGGAGTAGTAACAAGCTCATGACTCCGCTCTTATTCTTCTCTACTATCAGTATCAATAGGACACTGGACTTGGAAGGGAAAAGGGTTGAGGAAAACAGAGCTCTCCTCACGCCTCTCAATAATGTACATGTGTATTTTTTGACTTTAACCCTTTATGTACTCGGGCGTTATCTCTACATAGGTACATACACGTATAGATGGAGGCTCCATTATCAAGGTCCTCATCTCTTTGTATATATTTTTTCAATTTCCAATTTTTTTCTTCCTCTTCTTTTTATCTCTCTCTCTCTCTCATCCTCTGAGTAAATACACAATCTTGCTTCCACCTTCCCACAGAGAGAAAAGTCCTCCTGTAGGATGAGATACGGAGTTCAATTTATTCTTCTCTACAATTTCAACTCTATATGATGAGTAGAGGCTGGAGTAGAGGAGTAAGGAAATCATTTAGTATAAAGGAATTCTGATGTTAGAGAAAGAAGAGAGAGAGAGAGAGAGGGAAAAAGAGGAGGGAAAAAGTTAGATAGAAGTTGAATGTTTCTCCTACTTTTTCTCTTTCTCTTCTATGACTTTCTTTTTCCTTGGGATTTTTTTCTAGTGTGGAGAAAAGAGAAGAGAAGAGAAGAGAAGAGAGAGAGAGAGAGAAAGGAAAAAAGAGAGGAGAGAGACGTATGGACGGGAGTAAGTCGTCAATTGTTAGCCATAGGAAAGTTCAATTTAAGCTAACTCAACCAACCAACTTATCTATGGTTCGTTGAATTCTCCAGTCCGGTCTAGTGTGGAGTAAATCAGCATTTTTCCCCAACTTCTTTACTCAACGAGAGAGAGAGAGAGAATGTTTGTGTATTTAACTATAGATAGGGAATGAAGGAGGAATGAAGGAGAGAGAGAGAGAGAGAATAAAAGCAATTTAAAGAGTTTTTGCAAACGACCTAGATCCAGTTTACTCTTTTTTTGGCCCTCTTCCTTCCTTCCTCTCATCTGTTCCTTTGAGTAAAAGGCTTTTACACGTAATAGTGCATGTTCAGAGGCACTATATGTTCCCTAATGGTTCCCTTATAAGGGGAAGAGTAGTTGAGAGAGAGAAGAGTAACGGGAGCAAAGTCTAGGAAAAGAAATCTAATAAAGGGAGAATACTTGATGAGCAAGGAGCAAGTGTCCTGCTGCTTGGTCAAACTTGTAAGGAAAAAGGAGAGAAGGGGACAGAGAAACGTTTGGGAGCTCTTTTTTTTATATAGAAAGAAAGAAAAAAAAGATATGACGAGGAGTTAAATATTCCATTGAAGTAGTGCCATTTCCACGCTCTCAAATTGTGTTTTCTTATATTTAGCTCTAGCTCCAGCTTGTTTTCTTACATGAGAAAATGCCTATGAATTGTAGCTAGAGAGAGAGAGAGTGAGCAATATATATAGGAATGCATTGAGAGGGAAAAAGCATCTCCACTCAACCATTCATACGGATAATTTTCCAAAGAGCCAAATTGGATTTTTTCCTATTCTTCAACTAAATGAGGGTCAATATTGGAATTGGCTCAGCTCTAAAAATCTCCCGAATATAGATCTTGTCAAGAAGAAGAGAGGGGAGGGGAATCTTTTCAAAAGCTTATACAATCCGTCCAAAGACACGGGTCTAATAGCCACTTGAATCTTCTTATTATGTTGCATAGTAGAGAGGAAGTGTGTGAGAGAGAAAAAAGGGCCCAAATATATAAAAATCCATGATTTGATTTCCCGCATCCTCCCCTGCATTACTCGGACATTCAATCATCCGTAGAGAGGACAAACGGACGTGAATACACAAGGAGACACACAAATTTTATCACCTTTCAATTTCCTATCAGAAAATTACTCCCAATCATAACTCCCTTTAGCACTGGAACTTCCTCCAAACTCCGGAACTTTTTCCCTCTTTTTTCCCTCCTTCCATGTAAAACACACAAAATCAGTACAATTCCTTCGGATAAAGTGTCTACGTAAATAAGCATGTTTTTCTCTAGCTTTGCTACCCTTCCTGGTTCGATTCTATCTACTCTACAATGCAGTGGAAGTGAGGTAGTAGGGAAAAAAGTGCTTCTGAATGCAGGAGAGAAGCTCCGTAAGTGCAATGTATAGTAATGGGAAGGATAGTACAGGAAAGGGTAATGTAATAAAAGGGATTATATGTACATTAAATGTAGAGTAGAGTAGATGAATGTGAAGACACTCATTGAGTTTTTCAGGGCACTAATCATTAGACTCTTGAGAAGAGATTCGATCCGCTCTAATAAACGCTACTCTTCTTCTTCTACTTCTTCTACTTCGTCTTCTTCTCCCAAAAGCCCAAGCTCCAGCCCCAGCATAATAATTTCCCGCTTTATAATAAAAGTACCTAATTATTTCCTATTTATAAATCTAAATCTTCCCTTGTATAAGCTATAAGGAGAGAAAATCTCTATAGCTATTTCTCTCTAATCCCATAAATATTTAGAGCCTCAACCTCACAAAGTTCTTAGGAATGACGTGCTTTAGTCCCAACTTTAGCCTTTCTTGTAGCTGTAGTAGCCTCTGCAGTAGTTTGAACTTCCCACAAGGAGACTTTTATCCTCGAAAAAAAAAATATACAAGTCTCTACAACGAAGAACCGATTAGTATTCAAATAACGACAGACTGTCAAACAACATATATAGGCCGGGCCTATGTAATCAACTCAAAATGCTCTCTTCCTTTCTATTTTTATAACATGGCCAAAATATTATTTAAACGCTCAACACCTTTCCTTATATTCGGAGAGTATGAGTGGAGCAAAAAGGGATTATTTCCTAAACAATGGTCAACTCACCTTTCCGCTCTCCTACTATTTATGTTCATGTGCTTGTGTGTGTGTGTGTGTGTATTTTCCACTCAATTACTTTTCAATATTGCAGATGTTCCTTTCTCCTTATGTATATTATTATTACTGAGATGACAATATCAATTGGAAAAATAAACCTCACACAGAACAATCATCCTGTTAAGGTAGGTTTGTCATTAAGACATGATAGATTCCTATAATTAGACGCTTCTTCCTGCCACCATAAAACTCACCACCAGTTGATGCTAAAAGGGAGCTAAGCCTTTGAACTGCACTTTTGCCTCATTGCCTACCCACGAACTAGCTCTATAATTAATAACAATACATGTAATTGCTCATTAAAGCTCACGCAATAGAATAAAACCTTACCTTCCCTAGCATAGTATTATTTCCCTCACCCATAAACCTGTCCATATGCTGATGACCAACATCCGGAAAAAAAGACACCATGAGAGTTATGATTCTACTAAAAACTTGTTTCTACCCAATGCATTTCTACTATTGCAATGGATTATTGCATTGGATATAAAAAAAATTAGAACAATAAAAAATGTTCCTCTGGATATCAAAATGAGTCATCTTAAGAAAATGCTCAGAAAATTACACGTCTCTTTCCTTCAATCAAATTAAAAGCTATTTACTACTAATCTAACCCCTTTAACAATGATACATTAAAATGTTCACCAAGTTCATAAAAACCATTAAATTCCTTTACAATACACACACACACATACACACACACACATACACTTGAAACATTTACACGCCTATTTATCTTTGAACTACAAAACCTCAAAACCTGTCTCTTTTAACAACCTTATAGGCATAAAGAAATCCCATATGTGTCAATCAAATGAGAAAAGTAAAAGTACTGCCACCTCAATATTCAACGTATATACTAGTAAATAAATGATGTTAAAAATAAGACTGACTGAGATGATCCAAAATTTAGCACATTATAACACAAAATAAAATAACATGACGGAGCGGAATTCTATAGCATTGACGGGGAATGTAGTTCAGTTCAAGAATATTGGAGACATTATTTGTTAGTATAGAGAGGAATTCTCTCATGGGACGAGGAGACGAGAGGATGATGAAAGGGGCGTTCTGGTTTCTGACGGCTCACTAGATTTCTGCTGAGTGAGTTTTCCACTCTACCGTAACCTTCTTATGGGTTTCTAGACTGAGGAGTATACATATATTTATATACATTATTTAATATGTAGGTATAGAAATACTAGATGAGTACTACTATCTGTCCTATGCCTATATACATATGACAATGTCACATCACTAAGGAATGAGCTACTTCCATATGAATCCCTACACATTAAATATAAATGTTATTAAAGAGCGTTGCAGAATGTTACAACGTGGAATGAAGCAGAGTATGTAGTCGCAGTTGAGCGTATAAATAATTAAATGCATTTCCACTAATATTCATGTGACAAAATTTTAGAGGGACATTGTACAAATAATAGTGAGGTTCACACACACACATTGCAGCAGAAAAGATATATTTATAATATTGAGGAATCATCATATAGGAAAAAGCATGGAGTAGAAGCTTTGACCACACATGCCATATATTCTACAGAGCCAACTCCAATTACACACCAACTGTCATCTCAATGCGACAATCTCCCTCTGATTAACTTGTACTATCTCAATATGTATGTACTTGGAAAAAGGTCCAGTGAAAACTTATATAGAGAGCGAAAATCAAAATATACAAGAGATGAGAGAAGAACTAACGAGCTGTATAGCTTGAGCTTGGAGAGAGAGAAAGTGAGAGCAGAGGAGAGGAGAGGAAACCGAGAAGACGAGAATTTCATTTGACACATGACACCACAACAGCCTGTGAGACTGCAGTGCAGATCTGAAAATTGAGCAAGCTTTTTATATATAAAACTCACGCCTTTACTCTCTCTCTCTCTCCTCTATAGATCCTTTACTTTTCCTCCTGCCTGTAACTAAAGACGTCAGAATTTTTCAGGACCGATGGTTATGTAACGAATGGCTGGCTAAAGCTGACGATGATGCAGTACTAAAAGTAGAGGAAGGAGCACCAAGTGTAGCATCAAAAGCATAAGAACACACAAGGAAGTGAAAGTACAAAAATTCCGAAAAATTTTCCAAAGATTTTTGACACATGAGTAAAAAAAAAAAAAAAAAGTAAGCCTTCCCAGTTCCAACATCTGGGCCCTCTCTCACACACTCATCATCCTCGTCAGTCATAGTCAGTTGCAGTCAGATCCTTCACACTTGTAGTCACCTATTGGCTACTACTCAGTCAGAGAGAGAGAGAGAGAGATGTTGTTCGAACAAGCCAAATCTACTTTTTTTTATCATCACACAACAAAGATTGAGGAACAAAAAAAAACAAATATAACAAGATTTTTCCCATGACTTTTTCTCCCCCTACCATGAAAACTTGGAAAAAATCATGCAACTTTGTCCATAAATTGAACATATTTATTTCTCTTATTGACTTGTAGACCTGAAATTTGTGAAGAATGTTATTTTAATAGAGATTTTTAAGAAAAGACATGAGAGACAGCTTTTTCTTTAAGAAAAAACCCCCTGAGGATGGACATCCCATGGAGTTTCTCTTCTTCAAGACAACAAGAAGAAGAAGAAGAGTATAGGAAAAAAAAGATGAAGAGAAAAGAGAGATGGGATCTCAAGTGACACTTTTCTTATTTGCCCAACTCCTTAACCTCTCAACCTGGGAAAGCCAAGTGCTTTCTTTTCTCTCTTTCCTCTTTCTACTATACTATAATACCCCCAGAAATAAGTTCAGCCGTGCAAGAGATAGAGAGATGCTCTACATGTGGCTCAGGTTCCTTCATCTTCCATCAGAAGACCATGAGAGGTTGGAAATCTTATGGAAAGCTCTATACTCCAGAGAAGGAGAGAGAGGAGAAGAGAGACCCGCGTCAATATTTTATTGTATTTGTAAACCAACTCACATCCAACACCATCCTATTTCATTTCGTCTTTTTCTTCCTCTACTATACGTTCTCTCACCAAACTCCTGTCTCTTTACAACAAGACATACACAGATAAAGAGAGAAAGTCTCTCGTCAGATTCTGACAATAAGATTCCAGTCACAGAGTACACAAGATGCCATTAGATAAAAGTATAAGGCTTTTTTTTTTATACCCTAACCTTTTTTCTCCTCACAATTTCAATCATTTCCCTCCTACCAACTTCGAGTAGGAAAAAATCTATTTTTTACTCCTAAAACTCTCCGAAATTTTCTTCATCATATTTTTAAACCTATCAGAATCTTTACACATATAGTAAATGTTGGGAAAAATCTGTGGTTAAGGCAGGAATTATCAAGGTTAAGATCATCCCTTGAAGGCACAGCTACTTGGAACTTGTTCACTCTTCCCTACTGCTTCTCTCTCTCTATCGCTTATTTTAATATATGACTCACGACCTGAGACGTTAATTCTTCCCAAAGATGCACCATCATTGGTAGTAGCATACCCATCATGTGGAATTATATTTTAATATCTAGGGCTCCGGTGTACTTTTACTCCTTCAACTTTGCTGCTACTACTACTCCTACTTGAAGCGTTCCGCATCCGAGCTTTGTAACAAAAAAAAACTCACATAAGAATAAAGAATTGGGCTGAATCTATTTTTCCCAAGTATTTTCTCAAATGGATTTTCAAAGCAGGCTCTTCTATGGTCGAGCTATTGTTTACAAGCCATTAGCCTGGAGCTGGACGTGTCCATGTCCAAATATTCCAGTTCAGAGAGTGATTCATAGCCCACCCTATCAAAACCATAATAGCCTTTCCAATGCAATGCAGGGCAATGCAAAGCGAGGGACTGTATTTAGAAAAGACCCGCGTGGTCTCAACAATGCAACAACAACGTTTCCATCCTACGGAACCAACACCGTATCAAGCCTATGTAGTTTTTATATTCGATTAATATAAGAGAGGCCTAAGGCTTAAAGCGTAGGCTCTTTACGTATGTACATGTTTATACATGTAATACCCACGCGTATTTAAATACATGTAACATACATACGTGTACATTTATTGGTACATAGTAGGAGCTTATAAGCGTGTGTAATGTATAAGTAGCTGACAATTATCGAGGACTGAATTCAATAGAAATTGTCCTCACATATGTGAAAAAGGACAAGTTTTTAGGACACAGAAGACCGACTTTATCAGGTCAAAATTCTTCTATGCTCTCAATGCAAGGGAATCCACACCTTTCAACCCAATCATTTTTCATAACTTTTATCATTAGCTCTCAGAATTCATATGATATTTTGTGCATATTTTATATAGGGGTCCCACAGTAATGCATTCTCTATAGTGGCATGTTTAAATACAGATGAACTCAGTAGGAGTCTAAAGCTGCACGAGCCACGTATCGATGTCATTTGGATGCCGAGTCGTCAATTGAGAGAGAGAGAGAAAAAGAGACGGTAAGTAGGGCCCGGACAGGGGAATGTAACAACTAAATAGAGAAAGGACCATTTCCTATACTACTATGTTCGAGGATTATTGTAGAAACGCATTGACTCATATCGAATGGGCCCTTAGTTCCCTTAGAACACATTCGTTAAATATATGGATCCTTTTTATAAAGAGGAAAATTGCACCATTATAGTACTCAAACGTTTAGGGATTTTGGCTCCATTCAAATAGCAGCCCCTGAAAAAAAGCAAACACTAACCTACGCTATGCTTACAATTATTCACAATGCAATATGTAATAAGGTCTCTCTCTTTCCATGTACGTATTTTTCTATCCCATATATGAATACACTAAAAATAGTAAATCAAGGCTTACCCCTGGTGTGGCAGCTGAGGGTCCATACGGATACTGGGTCCATTGGAGGGATGATTCTTCCGTCGTGTCAAGCAAGACAACTGTAAAGAGAGAAAAAATATAAGCTTGGATTTTTCACAGATTTAATACACACACGCGTACATAAATTCACATCTATAGTATATTTACTTGGGAAATTTTCTATTCCACAAAAATACTAAGCCTGGCCTGGCCAATAAATATAATGGAATGAATTTCCAATACAATCACACTAAATTATACCAACAATGACAAGTTTCCTCCTGTACACTCAATTTCCCCTTGCACCCGTCCCAATTAGAAACATAGGCAGAGCCTTGGAAGAGACAATTGATATTGAGCCCTTTTGTTCCCTTAAGTCTGTCTCTCTCTCCCTTCAGCTATCGATAGCTCCCAACCAAATCGGACAATTAAAAGGGAAAATAAATCCACCAATAAAATCAATCCTCTACCTCGTTAACCCTTAAAGTAAACAAGTAGCACTATTTTTATAAAGCACTAAAATAATTTTCCAATGAAAAAAAATCCCATGATTTACAAATTCTTTAAATCCTTTCCCCTGCTAAAGCTTAAAATAAATAACAATATACCCTTTGAGGCTAAAAGCTTCTAAATATTGTAAAGACCGGAAATTATGAATATGTGGTAAAAGGAGGCTTGAATATGACATTTTCATATTCAATGTTCAAGATGAGAAATGCATGTCCAACGGATCCCTATCTTTTTAAGCATGGATTTCCATAGAAAATGCGTAAGAAGAAGTTTTAGAATTGTTATGTTAAATTCAATGCAACTGCACCCATTCAATTCTTTATGAACTTGTGATATGAACAAAGAAAAAGCATTGGGGAAGATAGGGAAAGATGCCCGGAGACAAGTGGACAACAATGGTGGGGGATGATGAGTGACGAACTGACGAGAGTAAAATATTTGGATACCCGGAATTTTATTTCTTTCTCTCTCATTCTCTTTATTATGATTATTATAGCCCTTCCACTACACAAGCATGTAGCGCTGCGGGCAAAATACTAATAAACCGTTTGCAATTGTTCCCTTTTCTCTGGTGCTTGGTGCCCATAGGATGTGGAAACAAGGGATTTCACAATTCAAGTATAGTCTGTGTATAATATTCCCCATATCCTTTGAATTTAGTCAAATAAAATTTTTCTATGTTGGCACATACATATAATATATAGTATATAGCTATATAGATATATGTGGGTGTTATTCCTATATAAATGTGCATTTATGTGTGCGGAAAAGGGAGGTTGAGAAAATTTACTATAGAAAAACATTACGCAATTTCCTACACAACGGACCAGGCCAGATGCACAGAGGAAGGGAGAGTTGGTCTGTGGCTCTACAGCTTTACGTATACTTTAACATAGTGCTGGAGGATAGAGCTTGATTAGGACCACTGCTTCAGTTTCCTTTGAAGTTGCCAACATTTTCAATAATTTAATTCCCAGCTCCATTTCCTACCCTCCCCATCATCTTCGGCGAGTATCTAGGGAAAAGGAGGAAAATTCCCAATTTTTACCACTACCTTCTCATACCATTGCTCTTGCTATGGGCCCTATATTATTCTAACATTGAGTTACTAGTATTTGGAAAGCTCCCACTAAAAAAAACTCCTCCTAAAAAAATCCCACTAAAAATCATCTCTCAACCGAAGGAAAAAAATTCCTAACCAAATTCCCTCTTCGATGAGAAAAAAAAGGTTGGAGGAAAAATGAGTCACTCTTTTGGTCACATCTCTTCTGGGACATTAGATTTAATACGAAAATAGTACATGTACTTTTTTTCTAGGTTAATCCAAGGAACTGGATCGTGAATAATATTTTTTCTCCTTATAGAAAATATATGTATATTTTTCTCCTAACGGTTCTATCTACTCTCCTCGGGTTGAGTGACCATACTAAAAAAAGGCATTTGACTATTATTGATAAGCATATAGTAGAAGCATTGATAATCGCAAGTATATTGGAGCAAGTGTAATGGACTAAAAGAGTTTCAGTATTATGCTTAAAAAAAGAGGAAAAAAATGATGAAGGTTGAGAAGAAGAAGAAGAGAAAAAAGAGAAGGAAAAAATATTGGGAAGACAAGAGCATCCATCTCCCTGGTCGAAAAGCTTTTTCATCTTGATCATCATCATCATCAACTCTCAACATTTTCTTCATTTCCATCAAGCGAGAGAGAGAGAGAGATGAAATGGGGAGAAATGAAGTAGAAACTTGCTTTTGTGATGTATTCCTACTCTTCTTCTTCTTCCAATAAAAAGTATAACCAAAAATATTCTATAGAATGTAAAAAAAATATCATCCTATGTATTTAAAGGGAAAATTCAACTGAAGGAATGAAAAAAGCAACGTTACATTTTATTATTAATGACATTTCCCTTTAGTTAAAGAATGATTCCTTTTAGTACTTTTCTCTATGCAAGACTCCCATCAATACTTGAGTACAGTTCCGCAATCCGCACCCACTCACTCGATCCAATGTCCGGCTAATTTAAAATTAATGAAACTGTTCGCCGTTCCTTCCTTGACAAAAATTCCCTTCCCTATATGAATGAGCCAAACATTGGAGTTCTCCTATAGCTTTTCGGGTAGTATTAAATTCACCGTAAAAAATAGCCTTGTTTGGTAGGGAATGTTTTTTATTTTCTCAACCTACCATTATACTCATTGTAATACATTATTTACAGAATGCTAAAATGAAAAAGAAGGTTTTGTAATAGAAGGAAAAAGGTTTTTGATTTTTGCTATATTATAACATAGGAAAATATTTTGTTGAAGAGGAAGAGGATTTTAGCATGGAGATGAGGAAAATGAATATCCCATTTGTAGAAAAGAGGATTACAAGTGCAAAAATATATACAGATGCAATTTACATGGTCCTAATACCATTTCACTGTTTGCGTCTAACCTCACATGAGAGATTAAATATTGGGAGCTTGGGAAGATTCGTAGACACATGTGTCATATAATAAATATAAGGGACGGCAATAATAGAATGACCAATATGGATTTCAGTAGTGTTTGAAAGAGAGAGAGAGAGAAGAATGAGAATCGGTAGAGAAAAATTTATGTTTTGCTAAAGCTCCACGTAAGCACTTTTCCATTCATCCTCTATGGTTAACATACAAGGGTTTTATGATGAGTGCATATGTGTTTTTCCATGTGTGTGTGTGTGTGTAGATTGAAAATCCTGGCTCTCAACTCAACCACATTTTGCTTTTGGGAATCCTATTAAAAGTTGCACTGCTGCTCCTCCATGGTGGAGTATAGTAGTACAAAGCCGCCCATAGTAGTCCCATCTTTGCGGGCTTGTGTGTGTGATATGTGACTAGGCCAGACATACGGCCCAACTGTTACCATCTAGATGACGTTTCCCTATTGGATTAAATACTTTGTGCGGACCATGTCCGCACACACGCAACCTATACTTTATGGACTCAATTTCCTTTTGGTAAATTCAGAGCCGTGCCATTCTTCCTCTCTCTCTCTCTCTCTCTCTATCTACTGACAATGCGCTCCGGTACTACATTTTATCATATACTAAATACTGTATAGGAATATATATATATATACTTTGTATCTTCCCATATAGGGATGTAATGTAAATTCTGGATGTGAATCCAAAAGGCTAGGAATGCTCCCCGAATAATTCCACACACAAGAGCAAAACTAATCAGAAATTCTCATTCGGATCCACACCTGGCTACGCTGTACCAAATCCATCTCTACATAACAATGCCCTGCTAAAATATACTTGCAAGCCTCTTTAGTACTCACACACAGTGGTTCATATACGTTAACATGGGCTTTGTACATATGGCCCTATACCTTCAAATAGGGACTTTTAAGTCCACGTATGTAGTACGTAGAACCCATAGTTACCATAGCTGCATGGACGACTTTGTCCCTCTACAAATCCTCCTACCAAGTTATATCAATAACAACAGACGTATCTGTGTATCTTAAATGCTAAAGATCATTCCCTCATATATTTGAGTACAGTGAAAAACACCAGCAAGCTTCAATTCACCTTCCAGCTATGTATTATATGTGGGCTCAAGTGTACACAAAAAGGTATTTAAGCTTCAAGTTAAGAAATAACCGTGTCATACGTTGAAAACTATCACCTCCCCCAAAGCTCATCCGACCCTACGTCTCTTTTCTCTCTCTCTCTCTCTCTAAGTAATTGTTGTATTGTCAAACCCAATGGACAAATTGAACGCTTGATTTCCTTTAGAACCTGGAAAAAATATCAGATTGACATATCCACGTTCTCCCTCTATTCAATAGTTTCCTTAACACAGAGCAAATGAACCACAACTTTTCCCTACCTGAGAGAAGACCTGAGAAATTGCGCACCTTCACGACAATTTCCACATGACTAAACTAAAATCCTTAAATCTTCACACCCCACCAACTATTCATAAAACTATAAACCCAAGCTGTAAATGTAGAGAGAGGAAAATCAATATGTACAGTTAAACAAATTCACAGTCCACAATGATAATAGTTGAGAAAAAGCATATGAGAAGGTTTTTTTGAATTTTGTCTATATATTCATATGGAGTCAATTTGTTAGGATGTGTGGGGTTACCATGGCGTGGACATTGTAGTAAAGTTGTTGTATCAACAGGAAAGAAGAACCTGTGGATGGTTTAAGGAGAGAGAGAGAGAGAGAGAGAGAGAGAGAGAGAGAGGACGGGGAAACGTGGAAGGTTTATGGATGTTTGCTCCGAGCTTGTTTGAATGAGGAATAAAAATCAATTAATCGGTGTCCGTCTCCACCCTTTGAGCTATCAGAAGGGAAGACATGGACATGATCTTGCATATGGCATCATGATCCTTGGATTTTTTCTACCCATAAGATTCCTTGAACATCTGTAGATGTTTCTTAAGGGATGGAAGAAAAAGGGAGAGAGAGAGAGAGAGAGAGAGAAAAGAGCAATCTCTAAAAGCGTATTGTGACTCTCCAAGTACCTATCATTATCATTAGAAGACTTGGAGGAAGAGAGTCTGAATTCTAAAAGCATTTCACTTTCCACGTCAAATATCAATGGATTTCATGTTAGCACACAATGGACTCCATCATGACTTGTTAGTCTTCACATTTCTTTCCCTTCTCTGTCTCTCTCTCTTCTCTTTACCCAATCTCTTTTTCTTACCTATTTACATTTTATACTAACTACTACTACTACTACCAACACATCACCATAAGGCTCTTTGCTTGATGACAACAATGACATTTCTCTCCCTCCCGTCACTCTCATCATCATCATCCCGTCCCGCTCAGCATGGACGTGTGACAAAACAGCCAGCTCTTAGAGTTCTTACAGTCCAATACATCCCCCGTAACAAAACATATGGCTCATGTCACTCTATCTCAATTCTACTTCTTCTTCTCAAAGCGAACACACACATAGAAAAATTCATAACGTATATATTGAGGAACATCATTTGCACAATTCCCTATCTCTACAAATGGCAATCCAATGTACTAAAAAATTACCATATCTCCTAACTACTAAACCTGTTCTTAATATCCATCCCATCTATTTACACGTAAAGATTAGCCTCAACGTAGTTCCTCTACTATACTGTATTGGAGAGCAATTTAAAAAAAATTCTTCCCTTTGCAAATGCTCCTTTAGCAAAAAGGATTGAGAAATGAGCGTATAATAATACCAAGGTAAAAAATATATTATCCATGTTGTTGAAAGAGCAGGAGAGAGAAATATTCAATGGAAGCAAGTGCTGTTGATATTCATTTCACATTTGGACTCGAAATGTTTATGATCCTTCGGAATAGTAAATACCATTCTAATAATTAAATACATATACATGGGGAGGAAGCAGAGCCAGACTTTATGAGCACATTGATATTTTAATAGAGCTTAAAAACTTGTATAGAAGAAAAGGGTCCGTTCATTTTGTTATGGACGTTTTGTTCTCCAAAGGTATGACACCAACTGCTTTTGTTAGAGCAATGCTTTAAAGGTATAAATGCTTTCTATTGGGAGATATTTAAGCTGGATCCTTTTACCAGTCCAACCAAAATCCTATATGTATATAGTAGTATGGGGCTATGTATACATATTAAAAGCATATTAATTTCTAAGGGATGTAAAAGTGCATCAATTTTAGTACGTGCACCAGAAAGCCCGTGTATAAATATGTACTCTTGTGTTCCAGCATGTGTATGTATGTACACGGATGTAATTTACTACGTGTATGTACGGACACGTAATAAAAGGTGAATATGCAACTGTTATTTAATGCTATTGCACATGCATGTCATTTAATGTGAAATGTCTATACTTTCAAAGCTACTTCGTATACAGTTGTAATTTAATGTGCTATAGGCCCAAAGGTACATGTAATTTACTGCGTATGTACACGCATGTAATTTTTTAGTATGCATCTTGTGGACTGTGACTGCGTGCCAGAATGCGTGTCTGTGTATGTGTAGGTAATGGTAATAGATGTGTGTGTGTGTGTGTGTGTAGATGTGAGTCCGTAGAAAAGATGCAGGAAAAAGAGGGTTCGACTGCGACAAAATACGTGTCTTTTGTCACCGGGGGTCGAGAAATTCCCTCGGGACAAACATTTTTCTTTTCTTCCGATCTCTTCTTCTCTCACACACACACACACACACACACTCACACAACCAACAAGACCAAGAAAATCCAAGGGAAAAAACTACATATGTACTCCTTACGAGCCTACAAACCAGTACTAAGCACACACATTCCATCCTAGACAAGTGTCTCTCTCCCACTGGACTGGGCATTAACAATACACTTGCATCTTTCCAGCTCTCTCTCTCTCTCTATCTCTCTCCATAGAAGAAGACAAGCGTATATTTTATAAAGTCTCTCTCTCTCTCTCTCTCTCTAACACTAAAAAAGCTAAACTAAAAAAATATACATCCCTATAAGAAAAGTCTTAGGAACTCTTGAAGGATTTGAAGAGAGCCCTGGAAACACACACAAGCCTATCAAAATATTATTCTTCCGCCTTAGCTCACTACAACATGATCTTTGCATAACTAAAGTGATCTGTGAAGGGATTACTCCAAATTATAGAGATTTAATGAAGCGTAAAAAATTCAAGTCATTTTTATATAAACAAACTCATCTTAATCTCTTGAAATGGAAAAGAGTCCAACCCTTGCCCATTGTTCCTATAGTAAAACTGGATTTAAAAAAGTTTTTACCCTATAATTTACACACACACACACACACATTCATTCAACGAGCCAAGTTCAGGCCCTCTCTCATGTTTATTAACGAGGGAGCATAATATAAATTATCAATTAATTAAATCATCATTAAAAACCAAACGAGTTTCCCCTCTAAGTGGTCACATGAATGAGATGAGATTTTTTCCTGTACGTAAGAAGAAAACCTCAAAACCTACAAAGGCTATTAGCGAAAATCAGATTGATGAAATTTTCCCTGTGAACTTGAAACCCTCTTTAAATTAAATCACACTTCTTTAAAATATTCTCTCACAAGTCCATCAACTTGGGTTCATATAAATTTCATGTGAGTGTGTGTTTTTTTTACTGAAGAAGCGACTCAAGTGAGTAGACAAGGTAAAATGTAAATGTGAACTTCAAGTTTAGTTTGGATGGTCAATGTGGAATCAAGAAGATGGATCTTCATATGTATGGACATGTACACCAATTTCCCCTTAACAGCTTCCACAAGGATTCAACAAGAATCAAGTCAGTGGCAGTTTTTCCAAAGTCTCTTAGAGAGGAGTGAAGATAAGGATCTAACATTTCTCTCTCTCTCTCTCTTTCTCTTACTTGGTAAAAATGTAGCTAGAAAAAATATTGGGCTCTCCATGGAATTGGTAGGAGTAAAAGAGTAGTAGGAGTTGAAGGGAATAAAATTTTAAGCTGGAAAAAATAAGGTAGGTTTTTTCCTCTGACTTTTTCTCCCTTGTTCAAATTGACAATATAAAAGCTACTTCTTGTCTCTTTTCCCCCTTTAGCCTTATCTGGAAATCCGTGTGTGTGGAGCAACAACATTCATCAAGCTGGCATGAAACCCTTTAAAAATAGGTAATTTACTCAAATCAAACGGACATGAAAGCCTATTAAACTTCCCTCAGACTCTCGCTAAGCTCCTTCTCAGGGACACACTCTTTCCCTTCCATTAGCATTTTACTATATGATGTTATAATGCTCCAGTCCTTACCACAACAGCCTAAAAGTATATAAGGATTTTCTGTGTGTGTAGAAAAATATAAAATTTTATCCAAGGAAATATATAAGAAATTTTACATTTTCATGCCTTTATACAGGAATTTAGTACGATGGAAAATATATAACTTTTTTATGTATAAAAATAAAGGAATTTTTCTCATATAAAAGTACAATGAATTTTCATATACATATAAAAAAAACAAAGGAAAATACTTTTCAAGAGATTTTTTTAGTATGGTTCGGAAAAATGCTACCGAAAATAATTATTTTATTGTGTATTGTTCCCCAAAAAATTCTGGAGCGGCAACATTTTACTCTATCGACACCCCTCAAACAAAAAAAAATAATAATAGATAATTATCAAAAAATCGAGCCCTTTTCCTCCTTGAAATGGAAAGTGATTTTGGGAATCCATGACCCTATGTTTATCCAAAAATTTATACTTCAAGCAGCCTTATTTGAGCCATTGACACGTGAGGTTCATTTTTATAACTATTCTCTCTCTTTCTCGCTCTGAAATAACTTTAAAATTCCCTCCAACTCCTCCAGCCTAAATCCTTCCCTATACTTAAGTACATACAATTCCATGTATAAAATCCCAAGCTGGGTCCCCTGGAAGGAAGAAAAGAGTGAGGGGGGAAAGAAGGAGTAAAAAGTGTAGACAAATTGCTACAAATAAACTCTATAAAAGTTTAGCCATAAAGGAAAAGATGAAGACTTGATAGATGTTAAGAGAGGAGGGAGACGGAGCAGGAGAGAGAGAGAGAAACAAACAAGGCGGATATGACAGCCTCATTAAATAATATGGGACACTAACTTTCAGTCTTGTTCTCTTCTCTCTCTCTCTCTCTCTCCTAATGGGAAATCCTCCCTGCCCTAGACGTCTATAGAAAACAAGTGTGCTAGCGTATAAAAAAAATTACATTTACATATAAACACACACACACGTCAGAGTTCAGTGTAAAGCTCAGGCATCCATGACCGTCAATAATATTTTATCAAATAGTGTAAAGAGAGGTGTAAATATACCTCGTACTCCTCACCATTACCCACCTTCATTATCATTTATATTTCCCATTGTCTCTCTACTCAACAACCCAACAACCCTCTCCCATATGTAGATCATAAGTTGTTGTAATTTTTTTTTGTAGGAGGAACTTGGAGAGTCAAGTTTCAAGAAAGAAAGAAGAAAAAAAACTTTGCTATAAAAACAAAAGCCTGTTAATAATAATAATAATAATAATTCCTTGAACCCGACCAACTACTCAAGTCAAGAGAAACTCAAAACACAATGTGGTCATTTTATTGTGTCAAAACTTGAATCTTCCCCTATCGGTCAATATTGAAGAGAGAAAAAAAGATGACAACATTAAATTCGACAGGTTACAACGGCAACAACAATTTCTAAAAAATGTTTTCTAAAAATACACATACACTTACTACTAGAACCTGGACAAAACCCTTTGTTTTTCCATGTCCCTTTCTCTCACTAGTATTTTACATTTACGATTATGATGTCCCTCGCTCGCTCTACAACCAGTAAAAGTATCTATAAAAAAGATCCCAAATATGGTCTCCATTGTCAATCCTCCACCACTTGTATGTTATTCAATATAGGCGAAGACTCGAGACAAGGAGTACGGAGCGGGGAGACAATGTAATAAGACGTTAAACTTACCCGGTGCCTAGACCATTTCTTTTTCCACCCGTCTTCTTATTCCTTCAATCTGTCTCTCTCTCTCTTTATGAAACTGCTTCCAATAGAGGAATTTTTTTCTTATTTTTTTTCTTACCATGGCCACACACATGTTGAGCCATCCCTTGTCCTCCCTTATATATAAAACATACTATTACTCTATAGATATCCTTGGATTTAAGTGCCCTTAGAAACTATTATGCCCCAGTAAAATGTAGCATTTTAGAGGATATTTTCTCACCCCGTCTCTTCCCATTTTTAAGCCCGTCCATGTAGGAATTGAAACAAGTTTACTCAAAGTAAAGTCCCCATTGAACATGTGTTACATTTTTAGCATCATTACATATGCAGAATATTGGAGACGGAGACAAGAGACAAAATGCAGGGAGAAGATGGACTTTTCTTGGATTTTTCCCATCCCTCAGCCTTATTCTCGTTGGCCAACAATGTTGTTTAAACGGGGCTATAAATATCGGAGGAAGCTTATTTAGCGGAGCGAAAGAAATGTCCTAACAAATGCTTGTCTCCACCATTACATTTCCTAGTGGTAGTAGCTGTAGTGGTCATAGGAAAAAGAAAACTTTCAAAACTTCCCCTCTCTTCCTTTCCCCCTTCCTACAATATATAGCAAATGCCAGGTCATCATCATTATCCTCATCCCCTGACCGGCCATGGGGAGCTATAAAGCTTGGATAATGGCGGTAAAATTCCGGCAATTGTCCAGACCCATTAGGTATGGCACGTGCCCCCACAAGAGAAAAAAAAACTCACGTCGTAAGAAAATTCTAAACGATCTTGTTGAGAATTGTTATAAAAGGATCGAAGAAAAAAGTAGCTATTTCTTCTCAAGTAAGTAAGGAGTAATAAAAGAGGAAAAAATTATTTAAATGTACAAGTCAAGTTGGAACAAATTTTTTGGATCTATTCCCAAATCTAAAGCCATTAATCAGGAAGAGCACCGAGCACTATTTGAAAGTTTCAAACTGGAATTGCAAATTGAGATGTGAGGAGGAGGCTGAGTTAGAGAGAGAGAGAGAGAGAAAAAAAAAGATTGGAGAGTGAACAAACATAAAGTTCATAATAAATGAATAAAAAAAAAGGACGACGACAGCAATTAATTTATATCAAAACTATATGCACGTTTCTACCTTTCCCTACCTAACACGCATACAAATAACGCTTATAATTAACAATATATTTCAATGTGGAGAACAATTGCCTTAGAGTGACGTGTATAGTACGAAATATGGTAAGGTAGGGGAAATATATAGGGATTTTGTGTACACTGCTAATGACAGCGTGTACATTGCTATAGCAGGAGCACCGTACTAACATTGACTATAGGAAAATAAGGTAGGTTTTTTAAAAGCAAGGATTTATTCCACGCTACTTTACCACAGGTTACAACCTTTCCGATGGCTATCTTAAATCATAAATGGAGCATCGCTTCGGAAATAAATCAAAAGCTTGACTTATCTTTTGTGTAAGTCATGTCGTTTATCTTGTACTGTATAAATATTCAAGTAGTACCTCCCTTCAAGCCACTACCACAACTCAAGGTAACTATTTTACCATACACTTTTAACGTTCTCTACATATGTTACTTTTTGAAAAAAACTTTGAAAAAAAATAAACTCACATAATCAGAAATTCATTTGCCAAAAACCCTTCACTTGAATTTTCAAACCTACACAAGCTTCAGCATTACATCCCTTCCAAACGGAAGATTAACTTACAGAGAAAATCCCTCTGGCTCAATGCATGCATTTCAAAGGGAAGAAAAATTTTTTTCAACAAGAGGGAAAAATAATAGAAAAATTTATTCATACAATTCTTCCCTTACCTTGAATAGTATTGTTAGTTAGCATTGAGAAGATGAGCATTCATTGCTCTTATTTTTTCCTATTGAAATCATCCTAACTGAGAGTTTTTCTTTTGACTTGAGAATTTATTGCCAGTAGCAATTTAGTAGTAGAATGTAGAGGAATATGAGAGAATATTGCACTGGACTGGATTTTTCCTTTTTATTGAGGACCATATTCAGGCATAGGAGCTTGCAGTGGCATTTTTTGCTTAGGGAATAGTAGGGAAATCTTTATTCAAATGATCATTTTGCCTATGTAGGAATGCCAGTGAAGGAATAAGTATGGAAGGAAATTGGTGCTTTTTAAACTTGATCGGTCATTTAGAGGGTCAATATCGTGTGGTTCCTTGGAGAGAAGATGGACTAATTTTTTATACATTTCTTCTTGGTTGGCTTTGTGTAAGGGGGAAAAGGGCTGGAGTTTTCAGGAGTTGAAAAAGTAATCAAATGGTTGGTCCATCCTTGCTCTCTCTCTCTCTCTCTCTCTCTGTCTCTTCGTATAGTAATGTTAAAAAACCGGTTTTTCTTTTTTCAATATAATAATTGCTGTATCAAATGAGTGTCCAAAACTCCCCGCCTAAAACCCTTCAACTCTTTATAGTGTGAAGGGTTGGGAATAGAGGAAGGAGGTTTAGTTTTTTTATACACACAAGCATAGTACATGTATAAATGTACATGCTCCCTTCATATGTAAATTTCCCTATATATTCCACCATAGTAGTTGAGGAGCTCTCACCATGGAGGTAGAAATATATTTTTCTTTTTAAGACAACACTTGAGATTTTATTGCTATGGCGGTTGAGACCATGCTGAGTGTTGTGTACTTGAACTTGCATACACAGCGCACACACATTACTATTGCGTTAATATGTAACAAAAGCTTTTATGTACGATATTAAGTGCAATGCTAAAACATGAAATTTATTCCCTTTCCCTCCTTTCTTATATGCACTCGCTCTTTACTACTAAGAACGTGTGTCCACTATAAAAAGTTGTGTAATTTTTCTTTGTAGTTTTAGGCAATGTCATGTGTACATTTTCTCAGGTAAAACTTCATATAGGAATTGTAGGTAAAATAATAATAATTCATTTTAGACGGAGAAGATTATTAGCCTCGTTAAAAATAACTCGAGGTTTTTCTTCCTCCTCAATGGATAAATTATTTACCCTTTATATTTACGGAGCAGCATGATATTCAATTTCCTCCATATGATAAAATAATACGAGAAAAAAATTTTTCATGAGAAAAATATCAAAAGCTTGATATCCTCTGCTAAAGTGCAAAAGACGCTATATTTGTATTTTTTCCCTATTAGGTTTGGAAATTTTTAGCGGGTTTTGCATTTTTAGTGAGAAAGATATATAATAAAAAATTTGGAGAGAAAATATCTAAATAAATACTATTATTATTACTATTTTGACTTTGGTAGGGAAAAGTCAATGTTGGAGATAGGAATTCCAATTAGAGCTTATGTAGGAAAAATCCTCCGTTAATATTTCATTTGACTGGGCTTATAATCAATAGTTTTTTAATACACTTTTTTTTTCTTATGAAGGGAGAGAGAGAGAGAAAAAGCTATGAATAAAATAAAAGTATAAATGAAAGCTCAGTATGGAAATAAAGGAGTAGATTGAAAATATACAGAGGTAAATATTATTGTACACATATTGAGCGATGAGGGAGAATTTAACAAGAAAAAGGTTTATGGAACATGGGAATTTGGCTATGAGCCAAGTTGGGTAGGATTTGTAGCAAAATCCAATGTACATGGATGGATTTTTACATGTACATATGCAATATGCAGGAGAGAGAGAGAAAGTCTTATTTGTATTTCGTTATATTTAACATTAACATTCCCACAGTATCAAATTTCTCCCTTACTATTTTTTTTCCATGGGTTTTTGTCATAGGAGTAAAATAGACGAGCGATGAGAGGAAATTGACAAGGATCTTGTGCATTATTTATTCTCTGTTTATCAAAACCTTTGCTTTATGTTCTCTGTGTATATTCAAAAACTACTTGTACATTGCTATCAAAACAAGAGCGTCCTTTTTCGGGAAATTATAAGGAACACAAGGGGAATCCTGTTCAAAAAGAGTATCCATGTATTTTTTTTGGAGTAGTAGTAGAAGTTTTGACGCTGCCGCCGCCATATAGCCAAGGGATTATTTTTCTTCTCAGGGTGTCTGTATTTTTCTATGTGAGCGTATTGTGTAAGGCGGTTCATTACAAGAGGAACGTATAGGAGATGCATTTGTACTTGTGTACATGGAAATAGTAGTATAGAAAAAGGGACGGGAGTATTTCTTCATGAGTATTAGATTACTAAATACACTTGCATGCAATATCCTCAAATATCACTCACTTTACACATAGAAAAACCCTATGACAATGAAGAGGTAAGACCCGATGTGAATTTTTCAAAGGATTTTTCAATGGAATTTATTTTCAAGCCTTATGCTTGTACAAATAAAATGTTCTTGAGAGTGTGTATATGTACACAGGGAAATGCATTCAAGACTTGGTGAATGCAAAGATAAAAATTTAAAAACATTTGGAAAACTATTTGCCCCATTGTGTTAGACAATGGGGCGGGACAGGACAAAATATAACACTTAAACCCCGACAATTCCTTTAAATAGAGCTTCAAATCCATTATCAATTGTCAATTTATGTATTCAATGTCATGGGATTTCAACACGTTTTCATACACGCCTACTACTCTACTATGTACTGCTACTATTATGGGCTAATGCATAAAGTGCGTTTTTCCTGGGTGCGTTTTCAATCAACTCAATCTTTGAAATTTTCCCCAACTTTTTCTTAGTAAATGGAATTTTCACCAAAATTTTAATTTTCTGGGGTAATTTTTTCCGTCAAATTTTAAGTAAAAATATTAAGAATTTTTTTAAAATTTTCCCTCCAAAAATTTAAAGGTTGGAAATTTTACAATATTTTAGCCAATTTAGGAATTTTTTTGAGGCTAAAATTTGTGGGTGTAAAATTTTAATGAAATTTTGAAGAAACTTTACCCTGATATTTTAACCCATAAAATTCTGTCCCTTTAAAAAACTAAGACGCTATAACCGTATAAGCACGTAGTAGCAAGAACACTATAGGGATTTGAGCTCGGAGCAATTGACAGACTTTATGAGAGAGCCCATAGAATGTAAGAGGGTAAGTAAATAATAATAAATAGTAAAGGGACACATGTTTTTCGGCATGGAGCTTCTTATCAAGAGAGAGAGAGAGAGAGAGAGAGAGAGAGGAAAAGCTAAAGGCGAAACAAACACAGTTTTTCTATGCTCTCAAGTACGTAGTGTGTGTACACAGAGAGAATCTTTTTAAGAAAACCAAGAGAAAAAATTCCGACCAGTCCCGCCCCCATTGTGAGCTAATAAAAAGTGCCGAAAAATCCTATAGAGTGACGTCATTAAAAATTTAACGTCTCCCTTATTTTCCAACTCTTTATGACATATACGCTCACTTGAATCCAACATATATAGTTAGTTACCTTCCCCATATTAAATATGTAGGAAAAGCTTTTATGGTCTCGCATTATTATTGAAAAACTGCAGGTTGCACAGTTAGTCCGACCAATGCTTATGAATGTACAATTCTACCCAGTCCTTAGCATGAAATATCCTAATCTTGCTCGGAGAGCCCCTATAATAATTCTATGTAGTAGCTTTCTAGAGCTACAGCCTAATAAATGAACCCTTGGTTTCCTCACAAGAAAAAAACCTTATAGCCCGAGAGTATAATTTAGCCCGGAAAACTTGTAGCTCTCTTGTACATTTACGATCCGCATCCTTTTTCCTTAGGGTGTTAAAAAATCTTATGGTCAGCCTTTACAAAGATAAAGCTATCAAATGTGTGTGGAAGTAAGACTTCTCAGCTCAAATTTTACAACAGGGATCGTTTGTGTTTCGGTCAAAATTTTACTGCCCCTTTAAATGTATATGTGACCAAGGTTCAACAGGAAATTGTACACTGATTTCTCCTTATACCTATAATAATAATAATCTCACTTAAAGTTCAAAAGTCATTCCAATGGGTCATCACTCATTGGGGTTTATATATAAATTTGAAGGGAATTTCCTGGAAAATATTTACCCATATTTGAACGGATATATTTCTGGCTTAAAATTTTCTTATGGCAGTAAAAAGGATTTTCGTTGGGGCTAAATTACTTTCCAGAAGCTCAGCTCCGTATAGGGATTAAGTGTCAAGTGTGAAAAACTTATGGCACGTTTACTGCACCATAGTAGTAGTAAATACCAAAATAACGGGGAATTGTAAAAACCTAGGCCAAAATATTAGTGACAAATTGGAAAATGAGAAAAGGGGGATTTTTGAAGGTAAGAAAATCCCAGGTTTATGATGTTAAAAAACATTGCAAGGTTTTCCATGGAAAATAGCTTGGAGCGTTTTTACGTGTACACGCACCAAATGAAATATTTACGAGGAAACTTTGTACGCATATGAAATAAATGCTGCTCCTGCAGTTTCTGCTGTTTTTGTTGTTGTTGTTGTTGTCGTTGTTTTGTTACGATTGTGTTTTTGAGAAATGTCGGGAATTCTCAAACATTTTATGACTTGAATTGTGTGTCCTTTGAGGACAAGCTTTTTTTTTATCGGCAATGTAATTCAAGACAACTCAATAGATTCAACTGTATAGGAAAATATGAAGAATTCATGGAGAGGAAGAAAAAATTAAGAGCCATTCCTTCCTTGTCCACGAGCCTATAAAATTTAAAGAGTTTTTAAACTTGACTATTCCGCACATGCTTTCTGACTTTATGAGGATTTACAATCGGAGCATTTTGTCTGATGTTGGGAATTTTCTTCTATTATGTACAAAGTTAAGGGTAAGGTGGAAGTAGTTTTCAAGACATTGAATTTCCTCCATTGATATTTGAGGGGGTAATATAATGTTGGGAAATTATTGCTATAGTGAGACTATGACAAGTTTTTGGAGTTGAAATGTAAGGGAAAAGTTTTACCATTGTAAAGGAGAGAAGCGGTTTTCCTTTTATTTCTTAAATTACAAATTGCTTGGAACAACTGCACAAAAGTTTGCAAGGAGGGAGAAGAAGAGGAAAATTCATGGGGATTGAAACCAATTGACATTTGACCTGTGGAAATATTTACGGGCTTTAGTATGGTAAATTTTCCGTGCCGTTTTTTGGGGGGGTTTTTTGTTTGTATCATGGAAATATTTACGGGAAGTGAAATGAGTTTGAAATTTGTCCATGGCATTTGGTTGGTAAAATTCGTTGAGGCAGAAGCAAAAGTTTTTTTTTGCGGGGGTTTTTTGTATGGGGAAATTTATTATGTTCGTTTGCATTTATAATTTAAATTCTATGTAAGAAAATTTTTTTACGGAAGATTTTATGGGCTTGAAAAATTCTGGTGATAAAATATTTTCCCAGAAAATCCTTTTTAGTGAGAGAGGGGAAGAAAAAATTATATCTTGTCATGAAATTACTACCTTTGAGAATCTTCATTGGAGAATTAGATTCTTCCTCGAATGAGCCAGAGGCATTTTCTATTCTCTATAGTAGAAATGCATATTGAGACCATTACTTGCATTTTTTCTTTACATTATTTCTTTGGAAGGAATCAGGGCTTGTCATTGTCCTCCGAAGAATATATTATCTTCAAGTTTCTATTTTTATCTCGCCTCTATAATCAGAGTGTCATTTCCTATTTGGTCCAATGATTAATCAAAGTGAGCTTGGAAAAAAATCCTTTAAATTTACATCTTGGCAAATGTTTTCAAAATTTTACGGGTTTTGCCTAACAAAACCTGCCCTCAACTTTAAAGGCTCTTGTCCTTTAAAATTTACCTCAAAATTTCTCAAAATTTCCCTACGTATGTTTTTCTAAACTTTGTGCCTTTTTTTAACGTAAAATTCGCGCCAAAATTTTTTAAAATTTCCAAATGAATTTTACCCTAAAATACATACCCTAAATTTTTATTACATGCTCTAAAATTTCCCCCAAAATTTCCCCACAATTTCCATGATAAATCGAATAATCCCCTTAAATTCCAGTCAGTAACATTTGAAAAATCGACCCCTAAAAAATTTTTTTTCCCTCCATGAGAAAAATAATCTAAATTTATGGTCCATCCTGGAGCTATGATAAAGTAAAAGTAATCCCCAATGTTACAATGCTCACAGCAAGGAGTTGAAGGCTAATCAAGAAAGATGGACCCACACCTTGTGAAAATTTACTACTTGTCCCTTCCTTGCCATCCATTTCATCTTTACTACATACTGTAGAGCCATTGCATTGCCAGACAAGAAGAGATAGCCACACACTAAAAAGAAAAATCACTTGGCCAAACATTGATCAATGATGAATGTGTATGTATACATAGGAAATCGTTTTATTAATCCCATCCCAGCCCAACTCAATCGAAATCTCAACGGGGAAATAGGAAAAAAAATACTTCATCTCCTTTATTACATTCCTATATATCTACATGCTACAGAGAGCTCTCATCCCTATATATAAGAAATCCCATATATTTAATAGCCAATACTCTCACATATGCCATAACTCAATCATAAAAACGATCAAATATTTGTACACAAACGCCCATCCTCTCCCCTCTTAAGTGACATCAATTAAAAGCAAGTACGTTCAAGTATGTTATTTAACTACCAATAGAAAACCTCATAAAAAATCCCATCAACACACTCTATAATCCACACGAGTCACAAGTGTGCTCTCTCTCTCTGAAATTGAATAATATTCTAATAGTAATAATAAGTTAAAATCCCTTTTGCATTTCCAGTAGTGTCGTAACATTTTCCCCTCTCCTTCACTCTCAACACATAGACGGACATTGAACTCCTCAGTGACATAGCATATTACACAAGGAGTAAGTAGTAAAGAGGAGACACGGTACTGCACCGTATTTTCTCTCTTTTTGCTCTCTATAAAGCATATTTCCTTGGCTAAATCTACACCTACAGTATGTACATACATTTTTACATATACATAAATACCAGTAGTAGGGAATGATACTGGGAATTATAATGGAGGGACTTATAACACACAAGAGAGCTTCCACTACACAGACTTGACTCTTGATGAGCGCAGACAAAAGAGCCAGTTTCCCATTGTGTGCAAAGAAACCAACTTGCTTGCATCTTTTTAATTCACAGCACAGGATTTTTTAGCCCTTGAAAAAAAAAGTTTTTAGCATGGCCCCACAACTCACAGACACAAACATTCTCATCCTATAGAAGAAGGCAGAAGGGTAGCAAAGAGCTTGGTTCCATATAGAGCACTTGTACCATAAACTAGTGCAATTATGTAAGGATACATATAGGCCACAAAACTATATACACAGTACGTGTAGTTTCCCAACGACATTTTTTAGTGTCTACATTTTCATATGCATTTTCATATACTTACATTTGGCTCTTACGTCTAAAAATATGTCCTTATATGCTTTACACGCGTGGTAGGTATGCACATTTTGATGCATTTACCCCTTCGTTACATATATACGTCAGTATTATACGGAAGTGGAAGGCATTTGGCCATATGTATATGCATGTACTTCTACGGAGGAAAATAATAGCATATATGTAATTGCATGTATTTATAAATACGTACATGTCCACATATGTATTTACATGTAAGCATATGGACGTACATAGACACATATGTATGCACATGTAATTATACCGACGTACACTTATCCTTACGTATATGCATGTAATTGTACGGTCGTACATGGACACATATGTATATGCATGCAATTATACGGACCTACACGTATCCCTATGTATATGCACATAACTGTACGGACGTACATAGACAAATACGTACATGCATCTATTTACATGGACGTAGAGTCACAACTATGTATATACATGTAATTATATAGAGAAATAAATGTCCATATGTATATATACATGTAAATCTATGGGGAAATACACCTCAGTATGTTTTCCATGTAAATCAATCCATATCTTATGTACATACGTTTTCCTATACATACACCATTATGCTCCACCGTTTGTTTGCCCATATAATTTACAATTGCGGGAGGAACATAGGAGATAATTTTAAGCCTAAATGGATTTTATACAGATCCTATATATATATATATATATATATATATATATATATATATATATATATA
>JAQFXU010000542.1:0-49298 GCA_034693705.1 Spatulosminthurus flaviceps | reverse complement strand
AATTTCTTAAACCTAATTCATGTTTTGTATGTGGGTCAGCGGCTGGCTTACCCTCTTTTTTCTACGATTCACTGTGTTTCACATTGAGAATCCCTCAAGGTACTTTTTCTAACAGAATCCTTGGCTTACAATTGAAAGATTATTTTTTCCCTTCGTGTAAAAGACTGACTTTTTACCTTGCTATTGTAATACACACTCTGGCGTGGAAAAGCAGCGAAACAAAATCTTGATATTATTTTTAATTTTTTTCTTTACTCCTCACTTTTCGTATGTATAAGAAAAGTTTCAAGGAAATTCTATACTAAACCTTTTGGAATTCCATTGATGTTTTTGCATGCAGAGAGACAAGTTTTGATTTTTTACGAAGCACAGTGATGCTCAAAAAGGAATGGAATTCGTTTAAAGTTTTGTTTTTCTAACCGTGCATCTCTTCCCCTTTTGCAAGCTTTGCTGTGATTGTGTGTTGAGGTGACTGGTTGAGTGGCTTCCTATATCATAAGTTTTAAATGAAATAGTTATTCACATCACATTTTTATTGCTGAAATAGATTACATTTGCCAAAAAAATATTTACGGGATGCTCATTTTTTGTTTTGCTTTTTGTAATACCAGTCTCTGCAAAAAAGCCTGATCAGTTTATGTTTTACGCTGTTATAGGGGTTTAAGAAGGGGAGCTCGCAGAGAATAATGTAGTTATAATTAAAAATTGCCTGCTTCTGTAGCCTGTGATCAAGCTTTGTGTGTGGATAGTCCCACTTCTTATCGTATATGTATTTCAAAGTAGGTAAATATTAGCTATATATTTAGATTATTATTACGCTTAAGTTAGGATAACATTGGGAAAGGGTTGTATGAACGAAAGGAAAAGTAATATTAACAAATGCTTGGAACTGTGAATAATATTTAATCGTTATGAAAATTGTAGTTCCGTGCCTTTCAAAGAAGAAAGTGGCTCTGAATCGAAAAATATCAGTTGATAGCGGTGCTGGATCCTCTGCTGGTTCAAGTGTAAGCCTGAATGGGGGTTCTGGAGGAATTGTATCAGGTGGTAGTGGGAGTGGGAGCAGTGGGATTGCAACACCCAAAGCAGAAGCAAGTAATTTGACGTTGATCAGCTTGAACGGAAGTGAGGCAGGCTCCAAGCTGACCACTACTGGTGTGGATGTTCGTGTTCTGGACAAAGGTCTTAATGATATCCGCATTACTGAAAATCCCATCTCGGAGAGTCCTGAATTGTCTTCTGCAAAAGTCATTGATCCAGCATGTTAAATTTGTCGATCTTCGAAACTTCTGAGTCCTCTACATTTTCAGCAAGATATTTATTTATTCAGAGCCAAAAGTATTTAATTTCTGTATTGAGCCATCCCAGTTTTTTTTCAATATGTTTTACCGACAAAGTTTTAAGCTCTGTAATTTCCGTTATCTACCGGTTATTTCAGGAGTATTGCGATTTCAGCATTATATTCCAGTATTTTAAGAAGAGCAAAAGGGAAGGAAACAACAAAATAAGTGCTATATTTCCTATTTATGAATTTTTTGTTCTTTTTTAGACGCTTCCTTTGTAGGAGGAGCTATTTACTGCAACAGCAATATTATTATATAATTTATGTTACTCTTTCAAGTATTGTTAATAGTATTATTGTAAGTACTATCTTGTTATAGTAACCAAAGGGATGAAGTTGTAGCTAAAAGTTTTAGTAGTATTTCTATATTAACGTATAATTTGAATGGTGCAAAGGTGACTTGTGAAAGGCTGAGTACAGAAATGAGTAGTACAACTTGTACCGAGCATACTTTGATCCATTGAATCCGGAAGGTTACTAGCAGTCGTTTCTATAGCAAGTTTAAAAGTGTAGTGACTACGCGGTAGTCTTCAGCGAAATCAAAGTACGTAAATACGTTAATACGTAAACTGGTAATCTGTTCACACACATGTAAAGAAAATATTAACGGATAATTGTTCTCATGGCTTGAAACGTGTTGAAACCGTTTTATAGTAGTAAAATAGTGTATACCAAATGTCATAGAGATTCAATGATTCAGTCTAAAAATAATGGCTACACGTAAAAAAAACATCTGAACGGTATAATAATCTAATGTAAATTTTCAGACATTGTTGAGGATGTAAATCACGTACGTAAAGCAAAAAACATGTGACAACGGGGCATTATTATATTACTATTGAAACACATAAGATACGAATGCCCCAAGGCTTGAATTGTTATTGACTCGACCGTGTTTTGGAAGAATTCATTTATTAAATCCGGCATGCTGTCAGTCTAATTTTATTGTCTTCAATAAGGTGAAAACTATGCAATCAAGCTAAGTATAGCTAATGACATTTGATGTTGAGAAAGTGCAACTCTACAGTAGCCGAGTACTGCTTAATTCAAAAAGAAGCTGCGTTGGCTTGCTTAAAATAGACTGAAAAGGTTACACTACTCTCTGCTGTAATTTATAAAGTTAATAAATTGAAATTGTCACTAGGACAAATTGGTAGGATAGAGCAAGCAGTCCACGCTAATTATAAGTGAGGTGCCTTCTTCTAGGATTCCTCGCACAGATTCATTTTTACTAAAGGTATGTACATATGTAATTGGAAATGTATGTATCTGAGATACAGCGGTATTGGCACCAGGTATAAACAAAGGCACCATTCAACACCAGTTTCTACATGTAGAATAGGATTTTTTATTCCATTGTCATTGTGTTAGGTAGTGTTTCTTGAGTAATAATAAATGTGTAGGGATTTTTTTTTTTTATTTTCCAGAGAATCATTTTCATTTAGTTATTTATCGATGGACGTGTCGTTCGCTCGCTTATATTCTAAAACGCTTCATTATATTGTGTATTAAATGATTTTACAAACTGACATGCAGTCACTCTTATTTGTGCATGAGATTATGTAGTTTATATGCGTGAATTCAATTTGATTCTGTGTTATTTTATATTTTAAGTTGTCATTTAATTTTTGTAATAACCTTACACGTAGGCAATAATTTTTGTGCAACGCACTCTAAATAGTCTGTGGAGACGGATATTTATGATGCCTTTGAAACAATGATATGTCACATTGATGATAAATTTAGCGGAAATTCTACAGGCGTTCGTCAAATTTTTCAACGATAAAAATTACAGTTTTGTAAGACGTATGTCTTGAAAATGTTAGGATAAAGCGTAAAAATTCAAGTTATATACATCTTAAATTACTGGAAGACTACACTTATTCTCTTAGCTTCCACAGTTTGGTTAAGGATGACTTTTAAGCTAAGTACATATTATTGACACACATAGTAAAAATGTTTGCCCGAAAATAATAATTATAGTTTTTATATAGAAGTGAATAATAATTCGAGTTTCACTGTGAACATTTTTCTCAATTGGGATTTATAAATTTTAAAGTAAATGTATAGTCCTGTGAGGTAAAATTTTTGACTCCGATAAAATTTTATGTAAGAAAGTCATTAACGAAATATAAAAGTGGGAAGGAAATAAGGTTTCGTAAAATAAACCAACATCTTTGTACGTTCAGATTCTTTGTATGAAAAAAAAAGTCGTATAAAACCGCAAGTACGTTAAGGAGTAGTCATTTGAGCAATTATTTACTGTGGGTAGCTGCTTAGGATAATTAAGATTAAGTCGTACATCTCTGTAGAGATTACAGTGCAGTAGCTATGGAATCAAATTACATAAGAAGGTTCACGCGATAACTGCTGTATAATGTATGCAACACTATACGTACTGCTTGGATAAATTTTAATAAACTTCATTGTAAAAATGTCAATTTTGTTGTTTCATTTTGTAACACGACTTATTTGATAATCATAATTACATTTATGTACATATATATGCCACAACGCAACTTTAAGGACATTACAACTATTACAAGTGATTTCCATACCGATGATATTGCATATTACAGATACTAGGCCCGTGGCCAAATAGTTGTACTGGTTTTATTGCCGCCGTCAACGCGTAAAAATCTGGACAGAATTTCTATGGTAGGAAGCATATCGTAACCAGTCTGTAAAACTGACAACTTGGCAATTTCTTCGGGTATCATATGTCCAAAAGCTTATCGGTGAAATAATTTTGACGGGTGAACTCGTCTGATCATATTTTAGTAGTCCTTTGTAAAAAATTTACTAGCAAGTCGATATGTATTTTGGACTACGGTTGGAAGAAATTGGGTGAATTACGGTTAGAGACCATGTGTTATGACTGAAAATTAGGTTAGATACGGAAACAAAAACAATTACTTAATGCAACAGTTTTGTTTTTAATGAGCCATACTCATACCAATATTAATATCACTGAAATGATTGCCATTAACTATATTGCGATACAGGTAGGTTAATTTTAATTTATTTAAGTACTTCAAGCTACTAGACAGCGCAACTTTTTACGTATCTAACGTATAAAACTTATAGAACGTAAGATGCAATTTATACATGTAAAATTTTGGTTTATACCTTTTATAAGTGCTACAAGTTTCATACGGGACAAACGTAAAGGGTTGCGCTAACTGCCTACTGTGTCTTTTAAAAAAATAGTTCAACTTAAATCTACTGGCCAGAACAAGAACAGGTCCTCATTGGTTTTGAGATTTGAGCCATGTAGTGTTGAATTAAATGCAATTAGATAAGTTGGATGTAGGAGTGTTTTGTAGAGCTGCTTTGTAGTAAATGTACAAACCAACAATCTTCGCCGACCTTACCTGATATAACCAATATTACATTAACCCATATTACCATTCACAAATTACCACTTTTACTAACAGTTGAAATAATTGCCGTGTCAACTACACAATGGAAATACATTGATCATTCGTCAATAAAACAACAAAACTAAAATAGTAAACATTGAGCAGAATAAAACAGTTAAAAGTTAACTACTAATTTCGTTATTTCTAGTGGAAACTGGAACTGAAAATAGAGATTAGAATTCTATGTAATTCAGTTTACAGTTCAATGCATGCTATAATGTTGCGAAGAAATATTTTATAATACGTAACTTCATTAAATAGTATATGAATATGTTAAAGTATACTTTCTTTGAAAGGCGTCAGGTAAGGTAGCGTCAAACCTAAAAGGATTAGCTTGATTCAAATTATAATCGAATACAGGCCAGTCTACCGTAGAAACAATACATAACACAACGTACCATACCATGATCCAAATAATCAAATAACTACAACACGCTACAGGTTAATCCATACCAGTTTCATACACCATTCATCGTTAATCTTCATGTATGACAGTTACAAACGGCTTAATGGTCTCAATGGCCTCTGAAATTCCTGAAACAGAATCATGAACGATTAATAATTTGTTGATTTATACCTGCAGTTTATTTGAGGAGACATACAGCGAACATTGCCAATGTGTTTTTAACATAAACAACATCATGATGCTTAAACATGCAGTACTTGCATGCAGTGCAGGGCGACTGTATGTTTTCATGGAATGTTCGAATGTTGCATTTGAACCTCTTGTATTCAATAAAAGAAACAAGACCATTAGCATCGCTTCATCACGGCGTGTTTTCTTGTATATAATTCATTTTAAAGGAGTTTTGTTTTCAAAAAAATTGAACAATTGAAGATGCAAGCAGCCAGATCTTAAGGAGTTCATTTACCGTCCCTGGAACTGGAACACTTATTCCCATGTGAATGCAGATCCACCATTTTTGGGCGAAACGAACTTCGGAAAATTGCCCTATACCCTATACCTAATATTGAAGGTCGCACTTACTTGAGTATCGTCGGTGGTCGTACAATAAGATAACTTGTAACCCGGGGATGCATCCAAACCCGTACCAGTAACTGACACAGGTGAGTTCTGCTTTGCTATAGGCATTTAACCGAAGCCGTAACCTGAGCTCACGCAAGCCTAGAACAAACGAGTATGGAAAATGACTGACGATTTCAAACTTCTAATTTCAAAGATTCTGATGACGCATAAAATAATTAAGTTCTTTTCTCATTTCAAATAACCTGGAAATACACAAATAGACTCCTCTGTGCGAATTACATCCAAATCCATTTCCATTCTCATATTTCTATCGCGGAGCTTTTTGCAGATCTTTGGAGCCAATCCAGTGAAAAATGAATCAGGACAAACGTTATCCATAGAAAAGTTGATGATTTCTAATTGCTTTAATGGTAAGCGCAATTTCCACAGCACTAAAGGATCGGCAACTTTTCGTTCCGGTATTTCATTGGGATCGTCATATTCGTAATCCAATGGATTTGTGGATATCTCACGAACAGTAGATTGGAAAACAAGCATGTTCCAATGAATGTACAGTGACGTTAGATTAGGGAAATGGTGACGAATATTCAAGACCATTTCCATCGGGAAATTTGACGGCATCCTTAGCAACTCAACTTGAGGAAACTCACAGTCATCCAAAAATCCCAAGTTTGTTATCTGTTCGTCTATGTCGTCCTGCGTAAGATTATTCAAACAAAAATCCATTTGAAAATTCACCTCTTTCAGTACTGGGAATATTGACTCAGTGTTTTCGAGATAGGTTAATCGTCCATTTCTGAAAGTAATGATTCTCAATGCAGGGAGCATTACTGGAATTATTTCGCTCAAATTTGTTAACATAGGTATATCTAATTCTTCCACCGTATTTCGACACTTATTCAGAACTTCCTGTATAATTTGTTTTTCTTTTTTCTGCTTTGATGAAATCGAATCAATTTTTTTTGGAATTTCAATTCGTTTCAATTTCAAATCGGCAGCTGCGAATTCAGGATTCAATTTTGCCGATATCAAATTTATATCTTGAACTGTGTTCAACTTGTTCAGCGCTATTAGATCATTTATGAAGGTACAGCTAAAATTTTCGATCCTTTTCAAATTCACAGCAGCATACAGAATCCCTCGAACTATAGTAACGTAACCCCGGGACTCAGGGACATCCCAAGAAAAAGAATTACTGAAGCGGAGTGGCCGAGTTTTTGCAGGCAGACGTAGGGTTTTTAAAGCAGGCAGTAAAACGCCATTCGGGAACATTAGATTCTCCGCATCTCCTGTTCTTATCCCTTGTTCGGAACTTCCGATTTGTTGGATTTGCAATAGTTCAAGATTTGGCAGGTCTGCATTAAGAAAAGTTAATTAATAATTCGAAATGAGAAACCCTTTTTCCACACGTACCATTCACAAGTAAATCAACCAAGCCGGAGAAACCCAAGAATAGGGGGAAATCAACGATAAGTCGCTTGATCCTGCACCCGAAGTTATCAAGAAATTCTCGTACTTCAGGTTTCATAAGCTCCCAATCTTTCGAGTCCATCACTATTCCCGGTGCTAGCCATTCCGTTGTACAGTTTTTCATACAATTTCCCAACTCCTTAAATTTCCCCGGCACATTTAATCCTCTGCCTTTGAGTGCCCGCAAATTGCGACTATTAATGAACGTGGTCCTTTGAGCCAGAGTACCATTAGCAATCTTATTCCAAACTCGATTCATCTTTTTACATTCTTTCAGGTCCAGGAGGCTTAAATATTCGAAGAGGTGTTTCAGAACCTGCTTTATCAAAGTGGTTCAACTAATTATGCCAAGCTGAAGGTTTTGTTAAGTTTCGCATGCTTATCATCAATAACTACTTTAAACACATAATTATAGCGTAAACATTTGTTTTCACCAAATCGGTCGACATGGCTGATTCCATAGCTGAAAATTCTGTAATGTCGCTACTACCCCTTTCGTGGGACGCACCTCCCATATCATAGCACCATGTTTCCATTACACGGGTACGCTCAGCTACTAAAGCCTCCAAACTATTCGAAAGATCCTTAACCTGCCACATAATCAAAAATTAAAAGCACCATACATAAATTAATCTTTTAAATAATTCAGGTAAAAGATAGTACTTATACTTGAGCACCTTCGCCGCTAATGAAATCAGAGGGATATTTCCTTCTAGAAATTGAGTAAAATAGTATCCAATACTCCGAAATTTTTCCTCAGCGTTTCCAAGTGAACGTGCTGGAGACAGTAAGGGTACATCAGAAGTCTCAGCCTAGTAAAAAAATAATATTAAACAAGTCATTGTACAACCAGTTACTATTGCGTCACTGGACTACAAATAAACGTTCTACATATCCCCATTAGTGCTACTTGCTGTGCTAGTACACCACATCTAGATTATTTGGTGATGATAATTTAGTATTGTAATATAATTTACTTAATGTTAGTTGAAATTTTAAGTTTCGACAAACCATTTCGAAGTTCCAGCAGTAGCTATGCAACGCTTTATATTGTATGTTTCTATTTGGGAACTCGAAATCTTATTTGAGCCTTCGTATTTAAAAATAAATAGCAATGGAACTATGGAAGAGGCAGTTCACAGTTGCCGTAATTAATTAAAGCAATGTTTCGTGTTCGTAGTGTTCAAGTTTGGAAGCAAAGAATTTTATTTTCAAGTTATAGGTTTTGCACATAATTAACTATATGTTTCTACGTGCTTTTCGCATAGGTTAGTGGTGCCAGTGGCCAATAATAAAAATTATTATTGAACTGACTATATAATATTAGCAGACAATTATATTAGACTGCACAACCTTTTACGTATGTCCAGTACAAAAATTAGAAACTTTATAAAACGTTTAATTATAAACCAAAATTTTACATGTAAATTTTCGTTTACACATTCTATACGATTAAATAGTACCTGAAGTGCGAACAACTTCAGGTATTGCGACTCGGTATTGAAGAGTAACCACTCATTAATACGGAAGGTTATTGTAACGAATAAAGTGCACCGCAGCCCGCGACGCTTGCGCATATTCTCGCTCGCTCGTTAGTGGAGGGACGCACTTGGGGAAGAACCATTTTATTATTCCTGCACTGTAGGATCAAGGATGTTGTATATACTGATGCCGGCGACGCTTAGTCTGTACTTCAGGCAATTCACTGATTGGCGATACGCCCGAAAATCACTAAAATAATTGTCGCTATCGCTATGCACGGCGTTATCTATGAGCGAAGCGATGTGTTTGAATTCTAGCAACTGTCGCTACTGCAGGTTAATAATATGTATGTCCATGCCCATATTTCAATTGTAAAATTTTGCTTTTGGATCATTTAAGTATTCCGTCACGAAAAAAGGGTTAATTTAGACCATAACCAGAAAAGTAGCCAGCAGGTAGAAATACTTGAACCCACCAGAACCTGATATTTCAGCTAGGAAAAATATTGGACCCGATCTTGCAACGTCGGGGTGTTTTTACCGACCATAATTTGAAAATTATTCCAAAATTTCAAAAGTTAATTAGCGTTTTCCAATAGCTTTGGAATAATACCCAAAAAACCTGCCCCAGAAAGACCTGCCCATACCCCTTCCGAATGTTTTGTATAGATATTTCATATCGGCTACCCGACCAGAACTTGAACCCAATCGATCTCCTGAGCGAGAATTACCCATGTGTTTACCAGCAGTTCTGAACAAATACGCTAAACATTTTGAATGGATCCTAACTCTGGTACTTTTACATTATATGGACTGGGGGACAAGTCCAATAACCTTTATTCAACGGGTAAACACCTGTAAACATCGCCTTACGCGAAGTCGCAGGAACAAATTGTGTGTGAATATGTATAGTGACTTGGTAAAACGCGGAACATATTCCATTGTCTTGACGGTCTGTCGCACGATGTCTCAAAAAATATATGATGATTTAGTTGAAACTATGTCACACGCTGATGCAATGATAGCGCTTTTAAATGTTCAACCAGCAAATTAATAAAATTGTTTGAAAGATAAGAGCACAAAATTTAATAAGTTTATCCGCATCAAAACAACATCATAACATTAAAATGCTTAAATGATAATTTTGATTTAAGAACGAAGCCAATCGCAAGCACACGAAACAACGTACGTCAGTAATAACGTCGTACCGGTCTCTGCCGACTATCATCATGTATAACTGTCACATAAGGTTCAATGCTATTGATTGCTTTCGACTTCGAGGTTCCTAGGACATAATTAATGAATACAATATACTTAAAAAAAACAAGCAGCAACAAAAGGTAAGAAGGCGACATTAGCTGTTGACATTTAAACTCACCTCCTGACTGCCGAAAATCGTACGACAAGATAACCCTTAACCCAGGGATACAACTAAATCCATACCAGTGACTGACACACGTCAATGCTCCTCCATAACCGGTAAGCCGTAGCTCACGTAAGTCTAAATTAGAAACAAAACATTTATTGCACTAAATAAAAAAACTCAAACAATAAAAGATCATACCTCGAATATGAATTATAAGTCGGGAGAAAGGAAAACAACATGTAAAACACAAAATGATATATTACGATTCTACAAAACTCAAGTACCTGGGAAAACACAAATGGATTTCTTGGTGCGAAAAACCTTCAAATCCATTTTAACCTTCTTTTTCTTGCTCTGAAGTTGCTGACATGTCTTCTTCGGCAATCCTGTAAAAAACGAATCCCCGAAGACACTATCCAATGAAAAGTCAATGATTTCCAGCTTTTTCAGTGGTACACGCATGTCCCACAACACAAAAGGATCCGCCTCCTTTTCTCCACTTTCATAGGAATGCTTCCAGTCGTCAGGGCATTCAAAATCGAACATGTTCCAATGGATCTGAAGTGACGTCAAGTTCGGAAAGTACTCACGAGCATCTCTTACTGTTACCAGTCGGAAGTCCGGTGACATTCTCAACATTTCAACTTGTGGAAAATGACTACGGCCCAGAAAACATAAATGCGACACTTGCTCTTCTTTTTCATACGGTTTAAGGTCTTCCAGGGGAAACTCTATTTGCAAGTTCACCTCCTTTAGAGCAGGGAACATAATTTCTGTATTTTTCAGATCACAATGATGCTCTACGTAATCCTCTCTCAAGGTAAGAACTCTAAGTTTCGGCAGCATTGGTGGAAATATTTCCAAGAAGTTTTGCAGCACAGGCACGTCTAATTCTTCCAGAGTATTTTGACACGCATGAAGAACATCTTTCGCCAAAACTCCCATCCCAGTAGTTTTGATTCGCTTCAATTTCAAATCGGCTGCTGCGAATTCAGGATTCAATTTTACCGATATTAGATTTATATCTTGAACTGCATCCAGTTTGTTCAGCGCTATTAGATCCGTTGCGAAAGTGCAGCTAAAATTATCAATTCGTTTCAAATTCACAGCAGCGTAGAGAATCCCTCGAACTATCGTAACGTACGCCCCGGACTCATCGACATTTGCAGGCAGACGTAGGATTTTTAAAGCAGGCAGTAAAACACCTTCCGTGAACACTAGATTCTCGGTCTCTACTTTACCCTCGGAACGTCCGCTTCGTTGGAGTTGTAACATTTCAAGATTTGGTAGGTCTGCATTGAAAAAACGATTTGAAATAATGGTTTCCATACATGCGCCGTTACTTTGTTACGTGTACCTCAATCCCTCTGGTTATTAATCGAAAGGAAGAAACATGTTTCTCCACTCACCTTTCACAAGTAAATCAACCAAGCCAGAGAAACTCAAGACATGCGGGAAGTCAATGATGAGTCGCTTGATCCTCCGCCCAAAGTTATCTAGAAATTCTCTTACTTCGGGTTTCGTAGGCACCCAATCTCTCGAGTCCATCACAATTCCCGGTGCTAGCCATTCCGTTGTACAGTTTTTCATACAATTTCCCACCTCCTTAAATTTCTCCGGCACGTTTACTCCTCTTTCTTTGAGTGCCCGCAAATTTCGGCCATTAACGAAGGTCATCCTTTGAGCCAAAGTTTCATTAGTAATCTTGTTCCACACTTTGTTCATCTTCTTACATTCTTTAAGCTCTCCAACACTTAAAAATTTGAAGATATTTCGTAGCACCTGGAAATATCGTATCCATTCCAAATTAGTTGAACAGTTGTTCAATTTCATTGTAGGTCATCAGGTTACTCTTTCATCCACTACGGCCTTACCTCAAATAAAACGAAAACATAAATTAAAATCTTACGGATTCCGAACCGACCACCGATTCCATAGAAACCCCTACAGCGTCAATTGCATCACCACTCAAGTCTATCATGATGACATCTCCACGTTGTTTCCCACTAGTTCCTTCAACCACGTCATTGGCTTCATTATCTGGTCTCACATTTTTACCATATCCTGATGCCTGCAAAAGTGACCATAGTTCCCCAACCTGCCAAATTATTACCACATTATTACACTTGCTCTACTGCACCAGACAGGGCCAACCCAAGTTTAGAAAGTTTACCTCCGCGGCAAATAAATTCACATCTACATTTCCTTTCAGAAATTGATTGCAAAAGATTTGAACATTTCGAACTCTTCCCTCAACGTCAGGGAGTTGACATACCGGAATGCCTGAAGCAGGTAGGTTCCGTTCCTACGAAATTCGTTAATTCAATTCAATAATTATTATTTACTTTTGAAATACTTTGAATACTACCGGTCGTTCATGCAGTTTCAACTTCGTTCCCAATATTCCCAATTCATAAGTACTAGAAAGCTTACGAAATCCACAACATGGATGAAAAATTATAATAAATAACAGAAATATAAGTGTCAAACCATTTCGTAATTTCCCTTCCTTCAGCCAACACTCTTACTATTTCGGGAGTGTACGTTTTGATTAATTAGTTCCAATTAACGTTGCAAGCCTTTCCACAACAAACTTTTCAACCTTTTCTCATTTAACTGCGGAAACTTTACTGGTAGAGTAGATCACAGTAGACAGCTAGAAAATCATATGCATTCGACTCGCCCATACTGACCCTGACTAAATATATAGTGGCGGTGGCGCGCCGGTGCCGGAGTAGAACAAAGACGTTCAAAATGAGACAAAAACGTAGGGGTTGGGAGTTGGGTGGACTGGAAGCCGGGGTGGATCACGTATTTTACTTAATGTAGGTAAATTCACTTCAACGAAACAAAGTTTCAGCTCCATAGCCCGGGCCTATACGTGTGACCCGCACGCGGGTTTTTGGTGCGGGTCAGACCCGAACCCGCCTGGCGTGGGTTTTTTTGCGGGTTTGTCCTTTGGAAAAATTAACAGTGCGGGCTTGGGCCGGGTTCGGACTTGCGACAAAAAATTACAGCGGGTTTCGGGCGGGCCACCAATTACAGTTATACGTGCGGGCCGGTTATGTGAGAAAACCCAAACCCGCACAGTAGTTTATTCTGAGGAACACTTTGCAGACGTAACTAACTTTGTAGCTAGATTTTCATGTACGTTTAGCTGAATAGCAGTGGGTGAAAAGGAAGCTTAAGGCTAGTTTTTGCTTTAGCATTTTTAGGAGCAAATAGTTGGAAGAATATCGTATTTAGGATTTTCGTATAAAACCCTTTTATACTTTATAGCTTACGATATTCAATTTACCTGATTTCATTAGTAGTAAGATGCGCAAAACTCTTGTTTTGATGTAGAGGTGGGACCCGGGACCGGGTTTTTGTCTCGGGTCGAACCCGAACCCGACCCGGCCGGGTTTTTGACGGGTTTGGGTTTAAATGAAAAAATGCACCTCAGTTTTTTGTGACATTGTGACGTGACTGCATAGAATTGTTAATCATGTGATCAGTCATAGTTTGTGAATGATTTGAAGCTATATGTAATGTAATAGTAATATGCTGCAGAAAGTTCAAAAGGTGAAATCATGCATTTTAACAACTTTAGATATTTCCACTATTTGTCACTACGACCACAAGATTCCGGATGGGAACTTTATCGGTGGAACTTAAGCTTGGTCTCTATTCCATGGTAATTCAAGGTTTTGAAAATTTGAACCCCTTTGTTACAGAAAAGCTCATCATGATGTAAATTTAAAATTTTTAGAAGTACTCGGCAATTTAAAGTTTTATTTGTATTTGGGACATTTGGGAATACCAGAACAAATATTTCGTCGGTCAGTTTTAGTTTTCGGCTCCGCCGGTTCTGGATAAAGTGGGATTACGCATTTACAAAAGGTTTGTCAGAAAAGCCAGACGGTGGTAATCAAATTCAACCCATCCATTCCATTGAACTACGTACACATGATGTGTGTTCCAGGCATAAAAACACTGTCCGCCTTTTGGAACCAGGCAGCAATATACTTTTTGTAACGTAGAAATAAAGTATCCCTGACGATATTGGGGAGGAAGCAGTAACATTTGATGCCAGGGTAGGTTAGCGCCATTTAATTGTATTACTTTTCTAGCAGCATTTCGTCGACTAAAGTGCAAAAGGGGCTATAATTTTGCCCTAGACACACGCACTAGAAACAGGGATTTATATTTAGCGGTAGGAATGCAATAGGCACTTAAAATGAATTATATAATGAACTTGTTAATATAATAGATAAAAGGTAAGAACAAAATACTCAGCCTGGGATAATTATCACAGGTGATTTCAACCAACCACTGCAGTCATACTAAAAGGCTCAGCCAAGCTAATAATGTAAAGCAAATGATTGAAGCTCCGACTCATTTTCCTCATAATTCTTGATTTATTATTTACTAATATAAGGGGATTTTATACTGATCCAATAAAAATACCTCCACTAGACATGAGTAATCACGGTATAATTACATATGTACCAAAAGGCAGTTATATGGCTCACTGCTATAAAGAAAAATACTTGACAAGACAATTCTCATTTGAAAACAGTAAAATTTGCAGGATTACTAAATGAAATTGATTGGAGCCCTACGTATATATAATTGTTCAAATATTCATGATATGAACGACAAACTAAATACTGTACTTATGAGTGCCTTTTCAAATATTTCCCGTTACAGGAAAAAGTTAAATGTACTAATTAGGCACCTTGGATCACTGATAAAGTTATTAAACTAGCTAAAATAACAAATTAAATGTACTAAACTTATCAATGTTCAACTACGTCACTCACTAGACTCATTAAATTATGCAAAGAAAAGTATAAGCAATAAATTATGTCAGAAGTGAGAATTGGTACTGTTGATTGGTATAAAGCTGTAAGTCGGGTATGCAATATTAATAGAGTGTCGTGTATCGAGAAATTGGCAAGTAACTTAGATGTAAGAAGTGTCTTGCTTAATGATTTAAATTCGCACTTTAGCAATATAAATTGTACATATAATCCTATCTCTACACATGTGTTAGCTCCAATAGAAGAAGCTGTGGATATACTAATTTTAAATGAATTCCAAGTTTTAAAACCCTAGAGTGTCTACCTAGAACTAAGTCTAGTATTCCAAATTCTCTTCCAACAACAATCATAAAAGAATTTGCGTATCTTTTTGCTCAACCCTTAACTCATACATATAACTTCTCACTTCAAAATTACCAGATACCTATTGCTTGGAAAACGGGGTACATTACGGCAGTTCCTAAATCACTTCTTTTAATGATATAAGACCAACTACCCAAACCAACTTGTTCACTAAAACACTGGAAAAATTTATGTTTCAAATACTATAATCAAACTATAAGTAAGCTAGAAGTAAATCAATTCGGTACTATAAAAAAGGCTTTAACATCCCATTACTTGGTTTCACTGTTTGACTTTATATACAAATCTATAGATAAGCCAAACTGATGCATAATAATAATTCTTTTAGATCTAAAAAAACCCTTTAATCTTGTAGTTCATGATATACTAATTAGTGAGCTAATTAATTTAGAGGTGAACAGTCAGTTCAGCCCAGTGGTGAAGTACCTGGCCTCGGCCAGGGAATGGCATGGATTCGACCTACCCAGATAAGCCCACCACTACTGACTGTTGCGGAGTGTATGGAGATAGCTGGAAGGACGGTTGTACTCGGAAGGAGCTGGACAGGAGAGGACTGGATTTGACCATCACCGGCAATCCTTGGATGAGGTGAACTACGGATGTTATCAAGACCTAAACTGCATACCTCGACTCACTCCACAACCAGATGAGCGTCCATTCCCCCGGCCTCCCTCGGTCTACCATATACTCCATAGTTGTTAAGTTACTATTGAGATCAGTTATTCTGTTTGTAAGCAGTAAAAATACTATTCAGATGTGTATTAATAAGTAAATACTGTGTTGATGTTAGAATATATTGGGATGGTTTACATGCGAGTATATATGCCTATAAAACGCGCTTCGAACAGTAAGCAATCCCTCGTTCAGAAATGTATAAGTTCATGATGGGTGTATCCTAAGTGAAATAAAGCATGGCCCTTGGTAGGCTAGCCATTATTATTATTATTATAAATGTAGAGGTAAATTACAATGATATTCTTTGGCTGTGTAGCAGCTTGAATATGCACCAAGCCGTAAGAGTAGAGGCATGGGTAAAGGCATGAGAAATAATAATATTAAATCTAGTAAGTCTCAACCAATGCAAATTGCACCTGCTCCTGGAAGCTTCGATATTAATGAGAATAATGCTGAGGGTACTTTGGGTAAAAATGTAAAGGCAAATGAGCCCTGCATTGCAATTGCAGGGCCCAACAATGAAAATAATCCGAACGTTCAGAAGGGGTGTAAGTACGTACTGCAATCTCAGATGCGTAAGTTAAAAACGTAGGAAAAATTAAATTCTTCGTTTTGGTTAAGTTTTCGTTCGAAGGTTTAATGTTACAGTTCGTACGTTCTTTGTTTTATCATAAGGAATTATTATATTTCATAGTCATTAGGATGTGGGAGTTGGAATGAGCAGGACATATATTTTGGTGTGCTGACAATTAGTTTAAGTTTGTGCCTGTGAACATTTCAACTGAAGTTGAATTTAATTGTTGTAATAATAATTAGTATTTATTTGATTGAGTGTTATTATAAATAAATATTGGGAATAACAATTATAAATGTGAAGTGTTGGGTTTATTTGGGGAAATAATTAATAATTACTATTTAAAGCTCATCATTTTTTTAAAGTTGTCCCTCACATTGAGAGGGTGGTCCTTCGTAAAATTAAAATTAAAACCAGCGATTATTCCCTTTCGAAGGCGTTTGTCTACGTAACAACAGGCTGGCAAATTTTTTGTATTATGAACTATATATATATAAGCGTGAGAGATATATTAAATCCACAATTCCATTCATTACTATATAGACAACAAAACAAATTAAGCAAAACTGAAATTGATGTACTAAACTTTTTATATCATATTGATAACCTGCGATCACGAACTACTGAGTGAAATATTGTTACAAAATAGTCTTGGTGTTAGTAATTGTCAGCAATCTTCAATACTATCATTCTGTGTGTTAAGCGCCTAGTTTGTTATGGTGGTGGTGGTAGTGTTGCGTATGCAATATTGACAATAAAAACTCATTATTATTATTATAAAATGAAGAACGATCGAATTCATGGGAAGTGCGGTCTTGAGAAACTACTTTAAATCGAAACTAGTTTGTTCAAAAAATTTAATAAATGTGGGTTTCTACTCCGATATATACCCTTAGGTCGTACAAGAGTTGCTAACTGTCGTTACCCTTTATTCGTTAAACACTTACAAAGTTAAAATGATTAACCCTATCTACGAAAAATCCGGCGCCATCCTTGTACCTCGCACAGTTGGTACATGTCACTGAGATGTCAGGGGGAAATGCAGTGGGAACACCCGCTTCCTTGAACCAATAGCCACGCCCGGACCCGGGTACTCAAACGATACTCCATTTGAGCCCTCAGCCGCTCACATAAAAGCCGCCATCCATCAAACTTTGTAACATGACTATGACTGGAAGAGGGGAATTGGCAATAACAAGTATAACAACATAACTTTAAGATTCTATACTGTGTCTTGTGGCAAGCATCATTACGATGACAGTAGTGAATAAATATTTTACGTTCTCTCTCAACAGTTACGAATTTTGTGACGAATAACAATATTTATTACATATTGCAGTTAAAAAGTAATTGAAGGTGTTTAAAATAAACAACTCGACACTGAAAATGCTTCAAAAACCGCCATCATTTAGTCATGTCTAAAACAGGTGATTGTAATACATTTTGTAAATCAATATTCCACGATAAAGACTTCGGCTTTGGTTGGAACGCAAACAAACAAGTTCAACAAATAAAGTATTTCGTATAACTAAAGTTATCACGAGAAGTAATTCAATGGGAATTGAACCGATCACAAGGCTCACTAAAATTATTGGCTAGATGTCACTTTGTCCTTATTGATTAATAGTGTAGACCGCATTTTTTACGTATGTGAGTACATTGGGGTCGGTGAGTATAGCCATGTGGTCCACTCCAGCGAACTCGGAGTGATACACCGGAGGGCTTCTTCCTAATGCTGCAGCTTTCTTCATTTTCCACTTCTTCTTGTACTTAAATCCTTGAGGCTGCTTCATAAATTGCTTAATATCGTCTGCTTTCCAGCGGAGGCAACCCCTAAGACTTCGTAAATTAACCGTACCATCCCCATTTCCCAATTCTAAGGTTGGCTTGTCAGGAAAATGTCCGGCATCTTTGTAGGTCAACCTAAATTTTAATTTGTTTGCCACTGACAATTAGTTTGTGAATCTCTTGTATTAGAAAAGCTGATACTAAAAAGCCTACTTTTCAACCGTTGAGACCCCAGATCCATGTAAACAGTGAAGTTCAACTCCCGGATGATCAAGAGCCCCAAGTAAATTTTCCGTATCTTTTAGCATCTCGTACCCATCATTGTAATCAATGTCATTAAAGAAGTACTTCAAGTCCTGGATAGTGTAATTTCGTTTGCCCGGAACATCAATGAGAACTTCCGTATCATTCCAAAACAACTTATTAGGAAGAAGCCATGCCGTTGAAGGAGAAGTTCGTTGTTCCCCACGTAATGTCTTGGAGGGAAGAACATATGCTCCTAAGTCATCACCTAACAATAGCGTCAAACTATGAAAATTAAACTGAACAACCTACGACAATTTAAACTAAAAACAATTGAGCCTTTTCATGCAGATAAAAAACTAACCAGCAGCAAATACTTTGAGAGCTTTAACCGATCCACCCCAGACTCCGCCTAATGTGATTACAGACTACAAAACCACAAGTCGTACAATACAGATTTTACAAGCAATGTCATTACTGCATTTTTCTTTATCAGTAAAAAATTTACCCGAATATATTTGTCTTTCCAACTCTGGCTTTGTCGGTGCAAGAAATAAAGAGACATTGGCGAGCCCATCGAATGACAAATTAGAATAGCTCCCTTATTTCCATTCACCGTATAAACTTGTTCTACAAGCTTTTTAAAATCATCGAACCAATCTTGAAGCTCATTTGGAGCTTTTCTAAAATCATAGGGTGCCCCACGAATGCTCGAGTTCCGCGAATATCCCAACGGTATCAGTGAAGCTTCAACTATATAAGAGCAAAATTCTTTTAAAATTGCAAACCCAATATGCTAATATAGAAAATAAATATAATACTCCAAACATGGAATTTTACACAAACCTATAGATTTGAAGTAATGCCCAGGAGAGGCTTGCGATGGATCTAAATATTCCACAGTTTCAGTATGGCCGAAGCCAGGAATTCGGATGTCCACTCCCGGACTATTCTCAGTTTTCCTTGTGGTTGAATTGTAAACAAGTCGGACATTATCAATCTATAAAATGAGAAATACATTTTCAAATAATATCCAACATGTTGGATGATAGACATCATAACTTTTTAAGATGAAAATTTCTATTTACACTTCTACAAGTTTTATACGGGAGATACGCAAAAGGTAGCGCTAACTGCCTAATAGACAGCACTGACAGCAGACAGTTATAGCGCAACTCTTTAGGCTGTTTGCTCAAGTGTTGACGTATCGCCCGTATAAAACTAATAAAGACGTACAACATAACTTAATTATAGATACTGATGTATACGTTCTATAATTTCCATAAGTGTTAAAAGGGACACGGGACATACGTAAAAGGTTGCGCTAAACTGTATTTTACGTGTGTGGTGTGTCCGGTCAGTCCGGTGTACAACTAACATCTAAAAGTTTCATAAGTTTTATACGAAACATTAGCAAAATGTTGCGCTAACTTTAAAATATCAGAACAATATATAATCATAATCTTTGTAACAAAGTGAGCCTTACCCAACAGTCAATAATGACTGGAACAAGCAGTTCCAAATTCAGCCAAATATTGAAATAGTCATTAGTTTTTTTATCACAAAGGTAATGAACCACCGATGGTTTATCCAGCTTGGCTTCCATTTGACTCCCTCCATCGCCAGGAACTTGAAAAGTAAACAAAAACTCCCACTATGTTAATCTAGATCATTAACATAACTGTAATGAACAGATTACTTTAATCCAAAGCTGTATAGTACTCAATATTCATCACCAATATCCCATAAACATCTCTAGTACAGATTCCGTACCACATAATCATACTTTATTCGCAATTCGCAACAATGTTCAGCAATAAAATACGAGTCTAAAGTCCCTTGCTTGAGAAGCACATTTTCTTATCCTGGTATCTCTCACAAAGTTCATTGCCACCAATCGTATATATATACGAAACTTATAATAGCAATCCTTCCTTACACATTACACTACTATGAGAATATTTTTTCAGCTTCTCGTTCAAGGAAGATAATATCATCTAATTCATTTCAACTGTAAGTTTCAATTTAGCTGTCAAAGGCCTGCAAGAAATCTGAAGCTATGTTACATGTCCCAATTTTCAACATATTCCGAAACATTACAAGAATAATAGCACATGTTGCGTACTAAAACATCGAATGCAATTTCAACTAGAAATGAGGTGGTACTTCAAGTTTGAAGGAATGAAATTTTATATTACACAGCTCCTCTTCTGTCAAATAAGTTTTTGCAAAACCTTTTAACGAATAAAAAAATTGACAGAGATACGACAAGAACATCAGAATCATCAAATGACTGCATTCTATTTATGCAATTAACCAGTATTCTACCTATAACAACCTAAAACTTTTCCCATCCACTTATCAATTACCTCAAATACTAATCACGAAATTATTATACCCCACAACAATCAACAAAAACATACAGGTAGATACTTCACTTATTTGTAAATGATGTCAGAATGCATAAACACATTTTCCAAAGGCCCATTCAATTTCAAATGCAACTGAAAATAATAGTAAGTAAGTACACACGAGTTTAAATTACAAGTGAAAATGTCAACAGTAATTTTCTAACTACATCAGTATAAAGTATAACATCAATAAATCACAAATAAACATGATGATGACATCAGACAGATGATCGAAAACAAAATTGGTACATCTCCACACTTCTAAACATTTCCTACTTCCTTACGTCCTTGAAAAATATGTCTATACATAACAACATCAATCATCAATTACATTTGATCTCACATAACAAATACGCAATTGCCTCCAAACTACGTTTTAATTAATTAAGCATTTCATAATTTCTTTCAAAACAACGGAAAAACTCTTTAAAACATCATCACATTCCAAATTTTCCACATCCCACCCTTTTTCCATTTATCAATTTTGTCCTCCACCACAAATATTACTTTTTACACAACAACAAGAAAACAAACAAGCTTCACAAACATTTTACCCTTTTTATCAACGGGCAACTTACCCAAAATGATTGGATGAAGTCCAGCGGTGAGATGCAGTAGTAGAGAAAAAAGAAGATAAAAATGCTTCCCCATAACTAAAATTTGCTAATAGTTATATGAAATTAGAATCACTTTGTTCACACTTCTTCCACAACAGTCAATATTATTTAAAGCTTTCATAATAATAATCTTCCCTGGCCCTCACTCCTCATTACTGCTCCAAATATCCCTACTTTTCCTCCCAAAATAATTCAAATCCCAATCGAAATCTTTCCATATTTAATTCAAAATCAACACTATTTTTTAACAAATATTTGCACGTTTATAACTTCCTCCAGGTTGCAGCCCTTCAGAGGGTGAATGAAATAAATCGATCTGATTTCTTTATACCAATTCAAGCTCAATAAATAGAACACCTTGACTTCCAAGCCTTTTTCAGCAGAGAGCTTTATGAACAATATAAGAAAGCCTTTCCTTACACTACGAGCCAAATCACCATTAAATTGACTTTAGTAACTCAATTTTTATCTACACTTCAATAATAATCTTTCTTTTTATGTACACATAGAGTGAAACTGGATCACATCAAGTTGTCAATTAATTTGTGCAGACGAACTCACCCGCAGTTTATTAAATTACTGTATTATGTACAAATATATATAGGAACATTTGTTTGAATGAAATGGTACAATAATTTTTTTCAAGACTTGTATAATAACTAAAACACAACAGAAGATTCAACACGGACAAGACAGACGGTCACTCGCACTGAATGGGAAACTCACCAACACCACACCACTCTCACGAGCAAATGAGCATACGAGGATTTTCGAATGATTTAGCGCGTCACATGAGTCAGCTGGACTCTCATCATCATCAACATGATATTGCCCCACGCGTTTAATAACTTATTTATGCCTTTTAAATTGAAAGGATTTTTATATCTCTCTTCATCATCTATTTATATAGAAATTAAAAAAGGTAAATAAAAAGTAAGATTAGAATAATTATATAACTTATGGGGCCTCCCATAAATGAACTCCCCTTGATATTGACCAGCTATAAATCCAAGTGTAGTGGAAGCTTGGGTGTAGGTAAAAAATGCCGTAATTGTGAGAGCTCACACGATATGATTTCAAAGAACGTTTAAGTGGACATAAGCAAGGCTTTGTTTACACACGTTAAATTCCTTCACCAGATCTTTCCGGTCTTGAATGATTTCTTGAGGAATTTGGTTGACGGAACCAAAGACAAATAAATGCTTCACGTGCCGACGTATATGTAATCAGTTAGTTTTTAAGTTAGATTTAATTTTAGAATGAATGAATGAGGTCTTTGAATCTCTTCCCTTTCAACCAAAAACCTTGCTTACATGGAGGGAACTGAAAATATAGAATTGTTAAATTATTGGGGTAATTGGATTGGGCTATGTTATTTAGAAGGGGTTGATTAAAAAACTGAAGTTTATTGTTGTTGATGGAACAATGTTCATGATATTGGAGGGGTATCTCTGTGGCTTTTACTGGATGATTTGAAATTTGAACGATGCAAATAATGTACTTTTGTATATTTTGTAGGAAATTTTAGTAGAATATCGTGAAGTAAGAATTTTTAAACCACGGTCATGCGGAAGTGTCATAGAGCCATATAGGAAGTGGTTAGGGGAAATGTGGGACGGCTAGAAATACAACCACGGATAATTGAAAACCACATCCTGAAGTATGACCTTTACTGAGTGTTGTAAATTAAGGGTAAGTATGAAACTATTTATGATGCGTTGGAATGAGTACAGTTAAATGTGTGTACTGACTGTGAGTTCTGAAACTTTAAGGTGTGCAGAGGAAATTATTTGGATCGGTTGTAATAATTTTTTTTGACATTTTAATGAATTGCAGACTGAGTTGACAAAATCCCCTCATTGAATGAACAAATTGAATTGTAACAAATGGAACATTCAATGACATCTAAAATAGTATTCGACTAACAAGAAATAATTAGAAACCATCCCAAAAGAAGAGAGCATGTTGATGCATTGACACTATGAAAGTACCAGCAATATGTTTTAATATTGCTGAGATACTGTACAATAGTGTGATACAGCTTCCGTATCAAAATCCGATGTGGGTGTCAAAGACACGACTACTCCCGGACGGTAATTACCTTGGATCCCTGAACGTTTCGGAGCTGTCTCGAATTGAACACAGTGACGAGACGAGAGTCTCCAGATTTCCTCGGGGTCAGTTGCTCATTTACGTTGAGCATCTCCCCTGGCTTGATATCCCTGTGGGAGAAATATAAAGGCAAAAGATTTTAGTCTCTTGTTTAGCTTGAAAGTTATTAGAGATTAGCTTGAGTCATTTAACACGTAATCTTAGGCCTTACTTTATTTTGCGATAAACCGGGTTGGTGATGCCACCAGACTCGTAGAATAAGTAGCAATCTAAAAAAAATCCCAGATTTTAGCACATATTTAGCTAAGGAAATGCTTCATTTTTGTCATACGCTTTTGTCTCTAATTTTAAATATTTGCACTGTGTGTTGTAAAAATGTTTCTGCTGTAATATGCATTACCGGTTAATGGGATTGACAATGGATTGACCATAGAGAAGTTCACATGACATTCGTTGTCCACCTGAGCCACAGTTCTCGTTTGAATGTTAACTTTTGGAGTTGACAAAGTCACATCATCATCACCTACACAATTTTTATCCAACATGTGATAAAGTTAAAAAACCTTTGACCATAAAAACAAAGTTTGCAGTATAAACTCATAAAATTCCCTATATTTACCAGCCCAGAACTGATTAGTTTCCTTCACATAAATCGAAGCATAGAATCTGATGAGGTAGTCATCATCTAATCGATCTTGATACTCTTGCAGATGCAAGTCAAGATTTAAAGATTCACCTGAAATTATGCAAAAATATTAATTTTAGTGAACTGTGTTAGGCTGCTCTTAACTGTTTGAGGATCAGATCATCGATGCTAAATGATCAAATTAATAAAAATTTACGTTGCAATGGCTGCAATGTCAGTTGACGCTTGTACTGCTTGATCTTCCTTCCTACAACTCCACGGTAGATGGGGCGCGCGAAGAAGTTTACTACCAGGGTTCTTAACTCACTGGCAACATTTTGAAGCGAGAGCGACACCTGTTACAAAAACATTTATGGAGTTTAATTCAAGTTAGTGTTCATTTCTGAGGAATACATAATGAGACTGATTAATGACCTCGTGGGAGGGTTTGAATTGAGTTTAAAATTAGACCTGCAAATTTTGACCATATGAAGCCGTGTTGGACAACCAGTCAACAATCAAATCATCATTACGATTAGCCTGGAGGTCTTGTTGACGCAAAGTAGAACCTCTACGGGGACCAATGCCTTTGATGGCACTCACCACACCCAATTTCTCTTCCTCAGTACCTAATAAATTTTTTTTTAAATTGTTTGAAAATATGTATTTTGCTGCTAATTTTCAATCCAAAACAAATTGTCTGCACACCATCTTTTTTCTTGTAAAGATGAGTCACATCTTCGTGGTCATCATCGTCTTCATCCCGGTCACATTTCTTGGTAACAATGACACGGCCAATGCTGGAAAATACGGAATCGGTAGAAAGTAGTCGAGCTATTTTCAAAACGTCATAAAAAAAGAGTTTCTACGGAATTTTTGTGAAATTTTCTTACTCATCTGACACCACAGTCTCCGGATAGGTGTTCAAATAGAAGTGTCGGAATTGGGAATTGAAGAGGGAGTAGAAGTAAAAAATGTCATAGTTGAGTCCAATTTCTCCGCTGCAATTTAAAATACATGGTCATTAATCTCAGATGAAATACAGTAATTTATAAATTCTTTTTTGAGGAAGATCAACCGTCGGATAGCTTCCGCAGGAGCAGGTCCACGTCCAGAGCCATTTGGATCCACAGCTTGCCAACCGACATAAGACGTTGCGGCAATCAAGTCATCTCGTCTGAGAAATGTAAAAATTGTGAGTAGTACACGTCAATGTTTTGGAACATACATGGTGATGAGAAAATCTTCTTCTCAGTTCTCACCGGAAGAAGACGTCGTTGATGCAGTAATAAGCTTCATAGAGGTCATTGCCAGTAGCGTCATCGTCAACAGCTCCCCAATATTGGTCCACACTCAAGGTTGTTTTGTCAATGGGGGCGCGGTATGTCGTAATCTATTTGAGCACATGATCATTATGTGTAATTTAATCTTTTAAAAATTGTGTTAATATTCGTATGACCTACTATTACTTATTTTATTACACTAAATTAAAGTGTTAAACTTGGCCTTACAGATCTCGCTGGTATTCCAAGTGCCCGACAGACTGAAATCAAAGCAAATAGTCAAATAACTTCACCATGAGCAAAATGATTAGACTGAACTTCCAAAACAAAACCAGAGTATTTTCAATTTCAGTAATAAAAATACGACGCATATACTTACAAGTAACATAGAGAGCGGAAGCAATGTAGCTCTGGTTGTCCGTGGTAATGGGTTGGAACCGATTCTCAATAAGCCGGTCAAGAATAGACTGCGACCCGGTGTAAGAATATGAGTCAAAGGCGGTTGATTCCGCAGATGTGAGAGTGACTTCACGAAGGGGCCCAGCATTTCTCGAGTACATCTATAGCAAAAATATATGCATCTTTCCCTGAAAATATTCCTCAAATAATCCACATTTTTAATATTCGACTAGATAGTATTTGCTGGTGGAATACCAAGTGGGCCAAAGCTCGTGCTACAAACACTGGACTTCCTCGTTGAGAGTAATCGATGACATTACGGTTGCCCTCGGTAAACCTTGAAAAATATTTGGAAATAAAAAGCAGTTACTTTAACGCTTCACAGGAAATGTTTTTGTATCGTTGGTCGTTTTTAGACATTTGATACCAATTGCCATTACAATGTAGTACCTGTCTAGCAATAAGACAGCAAGTGGTAGAATATTTGCCTCAAATTGTCCATAAACCCATTTGTAGCTCCGTTGATTCTTTGCAACTCCTCGGTATAATTTGCCGGTCTCACTATATTCACCCCAAAATTGTTTTAAAATATTAGTTTAGCAAATTCTATAATATCTTTTAACCTCTACTTATGACAGGTTCTGGCGTACCTGTGAATGTATTCCCGACGGAACTGCTCATTGTCAACGTAGACGGGGTCATCTGCGTCAAAAATATTTGCATTGATTTTTTTATCTCATTTTGAAAAAGTTTCAGAAATTTATTACTACGTTGTGGATACATTATATTTTCAGAATTTTAACATCATCAGAATTATTGTCAATTGGACTGATTTGGACCTACCAGTGCAATAAGGATTGAAGAGAATGTAGATGTCCTCCCTCCCGTAGTAAACGTCATTGTTATGATGGATTTCGTACTGCCATACTCCAACTAAAGCCGTTGAGGGGACACTGATCTGTATAAAAAATTAATGTTATTATTACCCGTGGGTATGACCTCTCCATCACAAGCTAATTCTTTGTACCAATCAAGAACAAGGTACTAACTTGCAAGGTCAAGGTATTTCCTTCCTGGTTATGGAGTCTGTAACGTAAATTCAAAATGTTAATTAATCTCATCACTGTTGTGGGAAAAACTTAATTATCTACATACAATTAAATAATAGAGCATAAAATGGCCCAAACATTAAAAGCAGGTATTTCTCATTCCAAAAACAATCTGTACCTGATGTCCCACTCGCTCTTGTCCTTTTGAATGAATTCCCTCTCACCAGTTACAGTTAAGGCAACTTTGTTGGACTTGCCGATCGTAGGGTTGGATCCTAATGGAAAATATTTTTAATGACTGCATTGTTGTATACGAACAATGTAGTAAGACATTTTCTTTAAATAGTGTTAAAATGATTTACCAAAGTTAAGAATGACGAGCAGAGGCTGTTGAGTTAGGTCCACCTTTCTAGCCGAGAGTTTAAGAGCCATGAAAAATGTTTGACCTCTGCGGAGTACCGGGTATGACCTCCTTGGAGCCACATTATTAACAATTTCGTAGCGATCCGTACGATGCTCTCTAGCGTTGTCCCTTGGGAACCATTCAATTTGCTCAACTGGTCCATATCCAGCTTGGTACGGGTTGTTGGAAAGCTGAGCGTAGCTTCCAGACCGTTGAGCAGTTGCAATGGAAGTGAAAGACGACTGAGGTCTACGAAGAGAAAGCTGTTGCGGTAGATTGGGAAAACTTTGATCCTGATTAAGATTTTGAGATTGATTTTGCCGCTGTTCCTCCTGCTTTACCCTTTGGTAGTCCTCAACAACTCGATTGATTCGATTAGTGATGTAGAGAGAGAAAGCCGCAGCATTAGAGTCCTCAAAATTGGTAGAGGAAGGTCGTTTCCGGTTATCATTAATTTTCAGACGTTGCAAGTCCTGGTCGAAAGTGTTTACACGCCGAGTTGAGGAATTTTCATCGACAATCTCAACCCTGACGGAATCCCTCCTCTCACGAGCCTCAGTTGAAACGATGGTTGCAGCCACTGGGCCCGGTGTTAATGAGCCCCGACGCTCCGCAGCTTGCAAGGTCAAGGATCCACGACGGATCTCAGAGTCACGGCGGGTCACGGGGAATGGAATTGGAGAGTACGTTCCAGACATGTTTTTTAATTCCAACTTAAGACTTCCAACAACAAAGAAAGAGCTCACAAAATCAAAGTAGAAGTGATGATAAAATGAAGAATTTAAATTTTTTTAAATCAGATATGAACAGATTTTGAAAAAATTCCAAGAGTTAATTTTTATATTTTGAAGTGAACAGATGAAATCCCAAGGGACAACTGGACATCGAATACCTACAGTCCTCTCTCTTTTATACTTCTCTCCTCACACCAAGAAGATAAAGGTTTGCGAAGTTAAATGCATCTCCGAAAAACTATATCCATTGAATACTATCTTAGCTTCACCTTCGCTGGCAAACAAATGCACGCAAAATCCTCACTATGTTGGGGAGCAAGATGAGAAACAAGTTTACCTTCTCAATACATTTAATACAACCCTTTATTTTGCATTTGCATATTTACTGCAGGATATTGTTACATATAACTTCTTGTTACCAATATCCATTATATTATATGGTAGTAGTGTCCCATTGATGTTGGAATCGGACACTTCTTTGACGCTTTCTCCTGGAACCCGGAGGAGGCTGCATGTTTTTCCCCATATGTAACATATATTCACATACCTGCTGGAGGGGATATTGGCTTCAAAAATCAGACATTTTTGTAAGGCAACACACGCATAAGATCATCTGAACCATGTGGCTTCATTTTTTAAGATACAGTTCATGTCTGTGCATATTTTTAATGGTTTATTTATGTGCCAATATAATCTAAATTAAAAAATGAGGTAAAGTCATTTTTGAGTAATTATTATTTCTCGTTAACAAGATATATTCCAATTTTTGTGCATTTTAATTTTTGTGCACAGTCTTGAGGAATTTTGAAGATTGATAAATAAGGATATTATAAATAGATATTTGTGTCATTTCTCTCTCACGAATTTGGAAGGAACAACATGTGGAAATAAGATTTTATCCTTTTATTTTCTAAAACTTTTGGGCATTTGGAATTGTAAATTATAAAAATAAACGTTGAATATGTAATGTACTTGTAAATCAACTAAAAATAGAGTAGTGAAGTTAAAAACCATAAAAAAATTAATTGAGGCTGGAATTTATGTAATAATTTTGGCAAGCATGTAGAATCAAGTGAAGGTATGTATTAGTATTGCAGTAAGTGAGCTCCACCCTGTCTGTCTGCAACGGGTGATTTTTGCCTAATTAGAGCAAGCTCTTGTAGGTAAGTTTGTACATATATGTACAAACTTACCTACAAGAGCTTGCTATATAACTACTATATACTATATAAGTAGAGTAGCATGCAAATTTTATCGAGAGAAGTTTCGGAGCAAAATTACAAAAACTTTTGGGAGAGATAACATTTCATAACTATTTTCCGCTTGATGTATTTTAACAAGCTGGAATTCCATCTGTAAATACGCGTGAAACTTGAGTCGGGATTTTGGCAAAAGACGATGAGGAATGAAGCCAGTTCACGTTACGAACATTGCTAAAGATTTAATTTTGCAGATAATGTTTTTACACGACTTGTTATTTCCTTCGTTTAGATTTACAACAAGTTAGAAAAGGCGGTATGGGTAAGATAATCTCATCATTCCCGACTAGGGATGTGCCTTACGAATGCGATCTTACGACTGACAGTGATATTTACTTTTGGAACAAAAAGTGAGCTTGATTTAATACATTTTATGCCAAGAAATAAGGAAGAGAGTTGTACAAGCTGAAAGTTGAGTCGCACAGACGTTATCTTTCACCTTCACCTCAAGTCACTGAGACAAAATTTTGCACATTACGAAAAGTCTCGTGATATGAAGTGAGGATCAATACTGTTGTGAGCTTGTCTGCTCGTTCCTTAATATAATATTGTTTTATTGTACATAGAAGTTGGTAGAATGAAAGAAAAAAGAAGACTCCGAGAAGTTTAACTGAATAATTTTTATTTTTATAGTGTGAATACAATGATTTTTTTATAATACTTGAAACCTTTTGAAATGTGAGGTGAAACTCATCAGTAATAACAATTTTAAAGTATATTAAACAGCTTGCATGTACATTTTATTAGAACACAAGGCTAAAATAATTACCGGTGAAATAAATAGCAAGTGCTGGATTATCTCCCATTCCAGGTTAATTAAGTCATAAAATAATTAACAGTACTTCCTGCTCTCATAAATAGGTTGACATAAGTTGTCAAGGTAAAACAAAAAAAATCAGAACCTTCACATAATAATTAAGTACATTTACATAATACTTTAATATCTGCCTACAATAATTCCATCGGTTATAGCTAACCACACATAATAATAAGTTCGGGAATGGGAAACTATAACGTGGTTTCATCTCAAGATATTATTATTACGCTTGGTTTACTTTCTTTTTATAGGAAAACCTATATATATATAGTAGCTGAATTGGGGCGACGCATTTAACAGTTTATATCTACTCGAATAATATAAGTACATAACTCATGTAGTTATTACTTTTACAGTAGATTTTTAATATAATAATAAACACGACTACCACCGTGCCACTCGGATTCAGTTATTTTGCTGATTTTTTTGTCAATATATGCTGAGAAATTTGACGCAGACTTTTGTTATCATTCAATGCATTTCTTTGCAGCTTCGTTATATTACGATTATAACTACTACGATATATCATACAATCATTATACGTAATTATACATAGCTGAGCAGTTAAGTAAACAAAACTGGAAAAAAATCGCCTCTCTGAAATACATATACGTCTACTTCCAACGCAGCTTCGCGACATACGTTACTAAAATATGGTTCTAGAAAAATCCAAGCCTCCCTAAATGAGGCCTTTGTTAAACTGTGGGATGGTCTACCTTGATGGTAATTCCATCCTCGTCTTCTTCGTTCATTACAGAGAGACGTCTTCGCTCTTCGTCACTAATGGCATCTTTTTTGTTACCACGTTTCCTAACCTTATCTTTCCTAGAATTCAAATAAAAACATTTTAACATATAACCTTAGACATATAAGAAATCAACTGAAATAATAAATAAGATGAATAGTAATATCATTTGCATATATATACATATAGGTTTCATCGGATCGGCATTTGCATCTGAGCCATTTTTTATGAAAAGGTGAGAAGAATGCTGAGAAGAGTAAAAATTATTAACTATAGAGCAAATAAACCGATATATAAAACTAATTGGGACCGATCCGACGAAAAAACTCGCTAATATCTATTTGTACTTCTCCAAACTAGGTACGAACTTCGGCCGGGATTCTTTTGTAGGTGAGTCCTTGGTGTTAACATTATTGACTTGTTTCCAAATTCCAGTTTTGTTAACTTCCTCCGTAATATTTACGGAACTAAGGGGTATTTTCATGACATTTCCATTGGCCAATGGGATTTGCAAATTTCCAGATTCACCAATAGCCAATGTTTTCTACGGAACAAAAGGAAATCAAAAATAAAACTTAGTTTATCGCTATCTCGGGGTGTCGGGGTTCGATGTAGTCGAACGTCTACTATCTACTGATGCTTTCGAGCTCAAAAACAACAAAGTAATAAAAATACTACTTGGTGCTGTGAAATTGTGCACTGTGCATAAACGAACATGTTCCAGTTGTGCAGTAACATTAAACAGGTCAAACACAAATTTATTTTAATGAAATAACTCACGTCCGTTTCAATGAAATCATCCTTCATTCGCAATTCTTCCTCCTCTTTACGCTTTGTGTTCTCTGGCATTATGTCATCCAAGATTTTCAATTCTCTTTGACTGAACACATAATCCAAAAGCTTCCGGACGACGATCATCACAACCAACTATTCAAAATTTTCAAGATGCAAAATTTAGAAAAAAATTTTGTACTGTCGAATTCCAAATCGAAGAAACACGGGTTTCTTACCATCACTGGAAAGAGAATTGAAGTAGTTTTGAATGATTTTATTAGCCACAACATGATGAGACACGCCAGCTGTATCATCGTAAACAAGTGGACACGGAGAAGAGGAACCTAATAATGGACATTAGAGAGCAGTCAGCTTACCATATGCAAATCATCCCGTTTATTTTTTGTGCAAATGCATTGTACTCAAATGAGTCATGTCTGCAAATCAGTGAGTAAAAATATTTAAACCTACCTGCCGAAGAAACATATAGTCCGGTTGATACTTGGTTGGCATGAATATAATTAAAATCCTCTCAAAGAACTGCATGCCTTTAAGAGATGCGAAGCCCATGTAAAGGAAGACACCATAAAGGACAGGCATGGGTATATTCTTCAGCACCGGAGTTATAGTAACGGACAAGCCGATCATGACAAAGATTAATATATGTGTGCACCGTTGCTCACGAACTCCCAAAAATTGAGGTTTTTCTCCTGGAGCAGCACATTCAGATTCCATCTTCAAAGAATTAACATGATTCATGGAGAGGACAGTCGCAGCTACGAACCACGGGATTCCCATGAACGAGCAAATGATAATAAGCACAGCCAACACAAACAAATCCAAGTGGTAGCCGCATCCTTTCTGGAAATTCAAAATAGATTGGAAAAATCAATTCAGTGACGTCACCCATAACTATAACGTGGACTAATTTGATGAAAAATTCTGACCTTGAGCTTATGTTCTTTACGATTGATGATGACAGCAGTAATCTGCTGATCCATAAATATGAGAATCGTAGCCAAAATAGCAGGAAGAGGAGCTGCAAAAATTGTCCAAACTGGGTTTTCTCCAAACGGATCAACAATCCAACCTCTTGTTGGTAAAGTTGGCTGAAACTTTTCAGGTACTTGAAGCTTCGGCGTTCTCAAGCCCATTATTAAGTCGATACAGGACATTGCGAATATCGCTATGATTACCGCAAAGTCACTCACATGTTGGCGAATCTAACCAATTTCCAACAAAGAATTTAATATATGCTTAGTATTAAACTGGTTTATATTCCAGGGAGAGTATCTCACCTTGGCAGGGAAGAATGATGAGTTTCTGAAGTCCTTAAGCGTAACAGAAATTAAAAATGTGCCAAGGAACAGGAGCACAGACATAAGAAAAACGTCTGGATAATACTTGCAACCAGCTCCGACCAAAGTTCCGTTTAGCGGCTGAAAATTATGACACGTTTAGCAACTCTGATTTCACACAAATGCAATAATGCCAAATTGTTTTTAAAAAATATAAGTATATTCACCGGGTTTTCGCATTCATCGAAAGATACTGCGTCCCATGTTAAGTTTCCCAGTGAATCATTTATTCCCGGTTTGCACTCACAGGAGTAGCCTTTTCCGTTGATTGCTAACGGATTAATCGGATAGTGTTTTTTAATCTCAGCAACGTTTTTAACAGCCTAAAAAATTAAAACCTCGAACATTTTACCTCCTAATCATAGTTTAAAGACCTTAATTTTTTTTCTCTTGCATTAAAGTTTGTCTACCTCCACCATGAAAATAAATGCGATTAGAGTGGCAAAGTTTTCTTCCGTAAATCTGGTAATATAGCACACAAAAGCACTTGCATCCAAAGCTACCAGAGTCATCAGGATTATACCAATCCAAATGCCGATCCATAGCCGTAGCTGCAAGTAATTCAATCCGTGGTGACTGAAACAACAAAAACAACTGAATGAAATGAAGTAAATCATTTATAATTAAGTAACAATACATTCTATATTTAAAATATCTAACTTCTACTAAGATTCAAATAATATTACAAATTGTATGATAATTCTTTCGTTTATTTATTTATTATTGTATTTCAAAATGCAATTACTCGCAGAACTCGACCAGAATCGTTTCAAAGACGAGAACAGGACCTGTAGAACCGAGAATAGTAAGAGGCTGTCCCGAAAAGAATCCATAACCCAAACCGCAAACAAACCCCGAAACTAAAGACTCTATTGCAGCCATCTGCTGCTTAGTTGCTTTTCCGAGAAGTCCCCCAAAAGTAATAATGGGAGTTAAACATGCAAAGTACAGAAAAATCCAGCTGGCGACGCACTGCAAAGCCAGAGCATCTTTGAAATCTGACCAGTACCTATAAATTTTCATTCCATTTTTTAGAAATTGTTTTCTAAGTTGTGATACTGTATCAATTAATATTTATCTCTTCCACGTATGCACCCAACTTTAGGACAACAGACAGAGCAAAGCTGAACCTACTACCGGTTTTACTTAATTCGAAAATACTTAAATTTTAAAAACTTACCAGGGGGCTTTCCGCTTTATGTCATTTATTAACCCACCAAACGGTCTGCCCGTCCGGGTAAGTCCTGACTCTTCTCTTAACTTTTGCTCATCAACCTCCTCATCCTCCTCATCCTTCTGCTGCTCGTTCGGACGTTTTCTGGGATCCTGAGATACAACAAAACGCTGATAATGAGCCACTACAGCGCAACCAAATCACGCCTGGTAATATGGCGTGAATGTAAGGACTAAAAAATTTTCTATAGTTCCAGCACGTACTTGTGACGGAATCGCGGCTGGAGGTTCGATGCGTATGCTAGGATCCCATTCACCAGGTGGGAGAACAGTAACTGCATCCAAAAATTCGTCCACACCAGCCAAAAGGTGACCTCGATTCTTAGCTTTATAGGCGACATCATGAAAAACTTCGTCAGACATGAGAGTCGCCATGGCTCGTCCCACCTCATGGTAACGGCTTATTCCACCCTAAAAGAAAAAACTTAAAAACTTAAACCTACATTTCCGTACATCCATAATTCATAGTATGCTCCTTGTGTCAGAAGCTTACCATAGGCCCCAGTAACACAAATACGAAACGTGTGGGAACCGGAACTTCAGTCAAGTCTCCGAGCACAACTGCTTGCGAAAGGCGAACAAAGGCTGACAAAGGTTTCTCCAGAAAATCCACCTCACCGACAAGAATATTGGACGCTTCCGCACCGGCAGGAATTTTTCGCATGAAATGCGTATTACCCTAAACATTAAAATTTACCAAAAATTAGTTTAGTTTATAAATTTCCTAGATTCCTGCTAGCCCGGGAGGTTACATATAATCAAATCTTTTTAAATCAAAGTCGAACTGGTCAGCTTACTTTACTGGCATGAATTTCTCCATTTTCTGCCAAGTTCGTACCACTTTGATTTCTGCCAATGGAACCTCCAGATGGACTTCTGTCCATTCCACTTCCATTTGACTCCACTTGAGGTACATTCGATGAGCCTGAAAATAATTTCCAGTGTTTACTAATTAATCAGCTTTTTGTTTTTAAAAGCCCAACTCCACTACAAACTATATTCATTCACCATGCAAGTTTCTGTTTATTTCATCACTTCGCCACACTAAACCCACTACTCACTTAGATGCAAGATTAGTTAATCCTTCTATGTACTATATGGTTAAATTGCTATATTCTATAACTACTTAGTCTTTAAAATGTTTAAATATGAAGACAGAATGAATCAATTATAATTTCAACTCCAGTACTTAATATCAGAAACAGCTATGTAGTATTAAAAAATCTAGTAAAGTGCCAGAAAAAATCACCATTCACGTAAAATGTTATCTGGTTTTCCAGAGTGTACCCCTACCTCACTAATTTTAGAGAGCAAATAGCCACCATCTCAAGTGATCATGGAACGAAATTATTTACCAAACGCAAAAAAATATAACTACAAAATACGAAAGGAAATAGAAATAAACGGTGCAAAACTAATGCTACTATTCAAATTACATAATTGGCATTTTAAACATTTAGACCCCACATTATTGCCTATGCCAGGCTATCAAGTTTTGATAACATCATCTACTCATCACATAACTGTATTATTAAGGTACGACTATTGAAGTCTTATTGTACTGAATCAGAAATAACATGTAAATAAAGTCAAAATGAAATGAAAAGTTGTAGTATTTCCAGTATTGTAGAAGATTTTCTCCTCCATCGTATTATTGATACGATGTAACAACATTTGGCTCATTTTTCTGATCAAACATCCATTACTATCCATTTTGGTTTTTTAAAAGCTAGAATTTCTCCGCCGTACTCAATCTTAGGTCAATATTTTTAGATACCGCCTTAAAAACGATCCTAGTGGAGGTTTACTCACACTGGAGCCAAAGTTCGGACCTTCAATTTCAAGTACATTTGAATGGACGGATTGACTTTTTTTTCATATTTTTTCCGCCCTTGTTTCCCCATATTACCCTTCCTCATAAATACCCAATATGTCCATCCGCATCCTCCACAAGCTCTCCGGAAAATAGAGAATCTTAATTTCGCATGCTTTATGCTTTTACATTGTATTGTTATCCTCACTATTTAAAATTTCTGAACATTTTGTTTGCCTTTCATGTAAGTAATTAAATTAGCTGTCACTACTGATACTGAAAGTAGCACGACCCATGTTACTATAACTCTGTACTGTGCTTATGAGTAACTGCACATATGCGCCTCAATATGTGCAAATGGTGACTGGATGGAATGGAATTTTGTGATTTGTCCAAGAGTTTCATGTGGTAAAACCAACCAGATCAATAAAACTGTTTCAGCACACGGGTTTGAAGGCGTGAAACTCCTCAACATAACATACATACACAATACATACCTGTGCGAATATTCCGATTATACACTACCCTTCATGGCTTTGGCATGAAAACCTCTTAATACATGTAATAATGGCATAACAAAGTATGTGCGGGCACGTAGAAAGAATACCTTTAACTTGGTTCTTTTAAATGAAGAGAATATAAAAAATTATAAATGATTCACCCCGGAAACTCAAATGATTATACTGAGTAAGTGAAAAAAACGTGCATGTAGGAAACCCAGAGAAGAGGTAAGGTAAGTAAGAGGAACGTTGTTAATGGAAAAACGATTAGAGAATAAACCACGGTGATTTAGTAGGTAGAACCTAGGTAGAACCAATCACGAAACAAAATAATTTTACCAGGAAGAGATAGAAATGTTCCTTTTGGAGAAGAAGATAATGCCGCCACCGAAGATTCTTTACTGCTTAAACCTTCTTCCTCCACTAAAAATGGAAAAAAGTCTTTAAATTCAACTCATATTTCGATTATTATCGACAAGTTCCTGCCACTGTACTTCTGTCGAGCAATGCCGATTCCCTTGATATAGTTGATATAGCCTATATAGCAGCAGCAGCGAAAGGAGAAGCAGAATAAAAGTAAGTAACAGCAAAGCAAAGTAAAGCACGAAAAGAATAGACTCAATGCCCCACAAGGGACTGGAAAAAGATCCATCAAAAATCAAATCACCAAACAAACGATACAAAACCTTACACAGATACTAATTCTGCAGAAATCCCACTAGTATCTACTGTAACTACAAAAGTCAACGAACACTACATCAACACCTAAAAGCCTCAATCAGGAGGACCCACATCGCTCTGTAATCCATTCCTTGACGTATATACATAGCAAACGTAAATACGAACAAGGTCCAATTCCTTACATAAATAAAAATACAGGTAGACATCAAAAATGTTACGAAACTATTCACCTCCCTCCGGGTTAAGAGAGCCGCCTGCAGGAATTCATATCCAAAATCGCGTACACATACCCGTGAAAGCTGTACACTACCTGAGTCAATTTACTCTACAGTCCACATCAATATTTGCTTACACTTCAAAGCCTTGTCGGCACTCATTTTAGAAGGCATGAAATCAAACAGGTAATCAGTGGCTCACCAAATACACAAACAAAATGAGTTACAATAGGTATTCGACCGTGCCCTCTATAGTGTACACAGCACACAAATATCCTACATATACCTTAGGCAGTTTAGTATTTATTTCTTATTCCGTTTAACTTTATGAAAACCCAAACCCCAATCGCTAAAAAGGCCTGCAAGGCGACGAGGCGACATACGTACAATGAAGCTATATGAGAATGTGTGACATTAGACGGTATAATCGATCATTCGCCAGCACAGGCAAGTTACAAATCGTGGAAAATAAATTGAATACAACACACAAGTAAGTACATGTTAATTAAGACGGCTATAAATTATACATATGGGCATATTGAGTTTTATGCTCCAGCAAAAATCAACCATTAATTAAACCTGGAATTCCCTCGTCTAGTCTAATTTCTGTTTAACGTACAGTACAGAATTAAATGCACTAATATTTTCCCGTGTTGTTTCCACCCCTGGGGGTAAATCATAGTCTTGGAAATGGGTACAATATAGGCGCCATGAGAAAGGAATGAAAGGAGCCATGCTATTTCAATGTTAATGTTGTAATTGAAATTCAACTGTCTCGAGTTGATAAATACATAAAAACAAATATCCTTCAACTTTCTCACCACTCGCATTCGCACATCGCAGAAAAATAATGGTAACTCTTTTACTTACGTAAGATATGCGCAAATTCCCAACTATTGTTAAACCAAAGCAAACTAATATATATGGTAATGACAGCGTATACTATTTTTAGCAGGTTGTGGTAGCGCCTGAAATCTTGCAAGATGACAGCCCAGATAACAGTATTAAGTATATTATCCCTTCGTAAAAATTCCCATACATGATTCAGAATACTTGCAAAATTATACCACATGTAACACTCCCGTACGTGCCACGTGCTAGTAGCCAAGGCTTAATAGTTAAATAATTTATTTTTTTTGCTATAGTTTCCTATTTGCATCTAATTTCGTAGATTATTTAATTGCATTTTTCCCCTTATTAAGAACTGAAATGTGTAGTAAGCATTTGGATTGAAATTAAAAAATCTACCAGGTCTCAAACTTACTTTTGCTAGAGGAATGACTTTTGCCTATTTCGGCCAAGGAGCGGATAATAGGAAGCCTTGACATGTTACTGGAAGAATTGTTATCTTTCTTATTCTTCTCATGGAGATGCCTGTGACGGCGGAGAAGAGCTTCCCGAACTTTATCCCTGGATCCATCCGGAAGATGCCCTGCGCTGATCATGTTGTCCAGCACCAGATCTGCTATTTGGTCAAGACTCTGAGCTTCCATGTCAAGCATGACAATGTTGTTGAGTAGTAAACTACGTAATTCGAACAAGGAGTGGAGAGAAAGAGTAGCCACATGGGGTTTTGACCACCGGTTTCCACCTTCTTCCACATCTTCCTCAAATTTCACCCACCTGGTCAAGGCACGTAACAAAAACATTAACATTAGGATTCATCATTTCAAACATGCCGAATAACTACAACGACAGTAATAAGGGTGCAAGTACATATACTTCTGCATTCTGCTCCTTTTTACAATAACGCAAAATAATAATAATTATTTATTTTATGACCTGCCCCGCAACTTCAACAGCAATATCGAATTAAACGCTATAAAGTTGTTGCGGATCGTAATGGAACCGACGCGGATTAACAGTCATCACATCACCTATTACTTCAGGAGACTCTGTACCACCGACATATGCAACCATATTTATCATAAATATGGCTGCACATTTTATAAAGTAGTTGAAATACTAATTCCGGCAAAATTCCGTAACCTCAATCGCCAAAATGTATGCATCAGCAGCCAACGCAACGGTCGGTTTAAATATATAGTAACTTGAAATAGAGACCTACTACACAGATTTCTGATGGCTTTGACATTCTCTTCAAAGGTTGTCAAAACTCTCAATTGTATGTATTTATACAGCACGTGCATTAAAATATGAGTACTTATGTACCTTCAAATAATATTATGGTAAATCAGTTCCTCTTGCTGACGTAACTGTTCAACTCTGGACTTTTCATTATCTCCTTAATTAATTATAAACTTCTGGGATCAACTTATGCACACATATACACCATGGTCTTAAGCAACACCAAAAGTAAGTATATTAAGATATCTCCACATTGGAAATTAACAAAGAATAAATAGAAGGGGAATTCATTTTACAACTGACCCCTTCAACTTTGACATTTAAAAACATGAATGATTGACATTTGTAACACTTAACTAATAAAAATAAATTTCCAACCTTTCAACATAACATATAGATTTACAGTTTTCTACATATCAAGTAAATTTCAACAATATTACACACAGCATTTAGTATTTAATCTATTTTCAACAATATTACACACAGCATTTAGTATTTAATCTATAACTGATTTTGTGATTTTGGCAATGTAAGTACTACGAACGTATGTAATTACATATTTGTAGTACTTTAAAAAAATATGAAAAATATGATTTCATGGTTCCCCAGGGAAACATATAGTTGACATACGATCAATTTTTCTCAGTTTACGAAAATAAAAAATCTACGTGTATTATCAGTTCTCATAAATCTGACTGAGCCAAAACAACTGCAACGAACGGAAGCGTATGCAGTAGCAACACATGGTAGGAACCGTCAGTCTTCGCGATAACTTTCTTCGTATGAGGAAGGAATTTTCATGACGTCAGCAATAAAAGGCGTACTTCAACTTCACGTCCATCATTTTCCTCATCATTTTCCTCTTCTTATGCAGAAACGTCTCCTGAAACATTTCCTTTCACCTCAACAACAACCTCCAATATGAAACACGGCGCATACCCTCCCTAACAATAATTCTGCTCCACATCCATGCTACAGCCATTTTTACTTACATTTTGGCCAATGAGACCCAAACTTCGACCACGATGAAGGTTTCAACTTTAAATGTGCTCGACGGCAAACGTAATGACTATATATTATGAAGCTGTAACAATGAAATTTTTGCCGGCGCCATCTCATTTCGGTCAATACAACCGGATTTCTTGCTAATGCGTTTTTGAATAAAACTTCCACAAACATTCATTATCAATTGGGTGCAGAACATGAATTCCTCACATTTCTCACAAATAAAGCACATAAGGTGGTAAAAAATAGATGGAAAACATGTCCGACAAAATTCTCTAACCTGAGCACCTCTCAAGATAAAACGATGAAATCTAAAGAAAACATCTACCGGAAAATTAAAATATATTTACAATACCTTGCAGTTTCTTTCCACTCAATGTCATCTCCATGCTGGACCAGTTCTTCCATCTCTGAGAAGAGGGGATGAGACTCATGGTTTCCATCAGCATCAGCATCTTCTCCAAGAATAAACTGGACACGCTGGGATGGTGGAGTGACTAGAAGATTATACCACACAAATGTTTTTAAAAATAATACTAAAATGAAAATTTTCATGGATTTCTACAAAAATAGATTTTAAAATTCTATACAATATAAATACATACTTTTAAACCAATCATAAATATATTGCGCGATCTATTATAAACACCTAGGCACACTAAGATCTTTCAAAAGAGACTACTCAGACTACAAGCATAAAAGTATGAAACATGCTTATTTAAAATTAATTTTTAAGTATTGTACTTATTGTATAATAATAATAATAATTGACACTATTTATTAATGAATGGCAGTCAAAGCCAAAAAAGAAAAGAGATACAGTCTAGTAATTATTTTAAAAACTTAGAAAGTAGAAAGAATAACCGAAGTAACTATCCATCCTCGTGCTCCTTGGATTAATGATATTTTCCGATGTTTCCCTCTTTTTTTAACTACAGGAAAATGTAGTTAAATAAATACTAAAGTTCCTCTTTCCTCAATTTTTAAAGCCCAGTTCCAACTCTGAACATTTCAAAAGTAATTAAGTTCTTTTCTGGTATTAATTATTACTAGAAATTTCACAGCTCAACAGCTTCAAAACAACAAGCCACAGTCTGAACGAACTCAACAGATGAATATTCTAATCCTCATAAATGTGACACGCATTCGTCGACTGAAAAAAGTGAGCTTCATGATCCTCATATCATGAAAGAGAGAGGGAATCAACTTTTTTATGCACACCAAACAAACCACTACAGCTTACATTTAATTCACATCTGTGATCTGACACTATTTGGGTATTTATTTAATCTTAAAGTAGTGTCAAAGTGAAAATAATATTGTATATCTTCCTCCTCATCATAGAGCAACACAAAAATGTCAAGATATCTCTGGTTGGAAAAGTCCCTTTCATCATCATCATCATTATGACTAGTATACTTTCCACGGGAAAACGAGACCGGAATATTATAGATATGAGCAGAATGTAATCATAAAAATTACTATTTCCCCCGAGTTAGTAATCCCTTGGTACCTTCTCTTGTACAATCATCATTATCTCTGTCATTTCTTTATTTAATTCAAATCAACTCATGTATTTAATTAAAGTTAGCATAGCTTTCTGACCTAATCGCTTGTGTTAAAGTCTACGGGATTCAACAATAGCACAGCAACAGCACGTGCAGTCGGACAATGTGGGGCAGTATTTTTCCTTATGCTACAGACAGGGTACAGGTACACACACATGTAACAATCTTTACACTATCCAAGAAATCAACGTTCTTGAATAACTGGCTGAAATTTATATTCTTCATATTTATGTATTTGTAAATATTATTTACACTTACTTTTTCAAATTCTCTATTAGACAACTTGCGCGAAAATGCCCCCGAAATTGAATATTATTGATAGGGGAAATGGGATGATTGAATACAAATATCTTTTATTTCCAAAATTTCAATGTGAGCCTTAAAAAACGTGCTAATTTTTGGCGGTAATTTCCACAAAGCTGATTTACGTCAGGTCTAGATTTTATTAATTTTTTTCCAATGCTTGCGTAATATATCCTTAATTGATCAAATTTTGTTGCCCTACTATAATGAATTATAGTTCCAGAATTTTCAAAGGAGTGTTCATATACAAAGTTAACACCCTATATTTCTCAATACAACTGCAATAAACTTTGGTCAATCTATATCTAGTCTTTTAATATATTAGAGCATTTTTTAAAAGTATTTTTTGTCATTTCAATTTTGTATATACACGTGCTTGCACCTGCTATAGATAAGCCATATGCACACATCATAAATATTTGAATGAGCTTGTCAACTAAAGTGCCTCAGGTTTAAGTTGGCAAATCCTGGAGCTTTAAATGGAGGTCGTGGTGTCGGGGATATTTCTGTAGTGCCGAGAAAGACATAGACACTCATAAGTTTACGTCGCCATGCAATGCAATGCCATCATATAATTATTTTTAAGCCGAAAATTTTACACATATTCTACATATTCATGGTTTGAGGTAATAATAATAATAATAATCAAAGTAGTTCATTGTACAATCCCACTCCTAGTTAAAGTCACAGACGAAATGTCCAGGTTATCTACAATTTTTTTCCAGGTATTCATATAGGGCACGGCATGGCCATGACTTCACATCTAAAGTCTGCCTCAATTTGTTCCAAACATACGTGTAGCTTCGTATTAACAGTGAAAAGGTACTCACATTTTATTTACTCAATCATTAAGCAATTATCCATGAATATCAAATGTAAATCACTATGCCGCGTTTGTGTTTTAAGAACTCCGACTGGCTCTTTGTCTGCAATCAAATGCATTGAGTGCTACTTCTGTACTTTATCAGCGATACTTATTACCTGACTAACAGGTAATCCGCAGTTATATATGTATAAAAAAAATCCATACTGAGAAGGTCTTAAATACAAACCCATATAATCCATTCGAAGATTCCTGTGACTGTGCTAATGATTTTACTGTTATTCATTCATACGTACCATTATAGTCTTAACTTTAGTAATAAATAATTTTATTAGAAAGCCATTCAAAGAGATGAGAGAAAAATTATTTTTGCGAAATGTCAACAAGTGTTATCATCACCCATTCATTTCATTAGTGGCAAGCGAACGAACGTGCACAGGAACTAAGTCATCCATTTTTGAAAAATCAGTCACACTAAATCTCTCAAGAAGAATGTAGTATCTTCAATCATTTACCATACACTAGAACATTCAAGATGCCATATCAAATAGTCGTACATCCCCAAAAGAGCAATGATCAAAATTCTCCAAAATGCTGCTGAAAAACATTTACTCAAACAATCCTGGGATAATAATTTCTGCTAAAACAACATCATGCTACACTTCAAACTCAAAACATGCTCAAAACTCTAACACATAGCGTCTTAAAGTTACTCTTAAAATACCCTCCCCATTCAACGCATCTTCCCTTAACATACCAATTTATCAAATAAATAATTTTTATCATCAACACTTTTTGTATTAAAAAAATTAGTCTAAATATGGATATAAAAATAGGATTGATAACCTTAAAAATCTTATCAACAGCTGATAACTTAAAATTTATACTTGTGGAGTGAGGAAAATTTAAAATTCACGACAAATTAAGTGCAAATATAAAGCATTCCAATCATACCATTTCTAACTGCATAAAGAGGTTCATCATGTGAATTTCTACTGTCATTTACAATGTGAACTATCAAGTATTTTCATTTACAAGAATGAGCGAATTCAGTACACTGAAAATGACTCGAAAATCTAACTTCAAACAACCCAAAACAACCAACGTTAACATTATCAAATTCGTAGCAATACAATATAAGTACACTGCGGATTAAAACGGAATCTCCAAAGGTAGTGACAGGTGATACAGACCAGCATAAGGAAAATACTTGGCTACAAAAACACCGCAAATTTTCACCGCATGTGAAATAATAATTATTAGAGCTCCAAAAACTTCAAGAAGGCGACTAACTACAATACATAACAATAATAATACTGACCATATCAAATAACGGAAATAAGGAAGCTTCAAAATGAGACGAACGGCTCAAGAGGAAAAAGTCTTAAATGGGAGACCTAAAAGCAACGAAATTTTAAAGAAGCTTCCCCTCACAGAAATCGACAATATTTCACATCCAAACAATGTGAACCATCGCAAGAATAATAATAAAAAATTGCCAATAACAATATAAAACTTGAACTGACACAACTGAACAAATATACGTAAATGGAGCAATAATATATTATTGTAGGGGGCGGAGGGAAATGCTACAAATGCTGTTTGAGCAAAAGCAATAGAAGTAGTAAATAACAATGGAAAAAATTTCTCAGATGTTTGAGAGACAGAGGTCAAACATAAACATTTGAGGCCTTTTGAGCTTACAGAATGTTTGTCCATCGTCAGATGAAGATGATAAACGTGCACGTGGTGTTCCCGGCGAAGAAATCATGGGTGTTAGTAAGGCTTGAAAATTACACAGAAAAAAGAACAGGTACACATCGGTCTTTTTTAGTTGTGCTAGTAATAGTACTTAAATTTGTCGTGTAGAACAAGAGAGCTCACACAATCAGTCACTTTTACTCACTCATATAGAAAACATACATTCATAATCTCATGAAATCCCCAATCGGGCCATGAGGCATTAATATTAGTGGCATTTACTACGTCCTTTCCCTGGCACAACCACTTTCTCTGTCATAACGTCATTTTCACAAAGAAATTTAAAAATAATTCATATAAAAGCCAAATAATGTCTACCACAACTCATCATCTGCTGTCACAATATTTTTTCCAGTCATCCATTCCTATAAATAATAAATGTCCCGCCACATAAAAAAATAGTCATGTTGCATATATCAACGATTTCAACAAGCAAAAATATTTTCGATATTATCAGGCATGATATGATGAAAACTGCATTCGACAATTCACGTATTTGTTATCACCACCCAAATATTTACAAAACTTGAATTATTATTGTTCTCGTCAGTCGTACTTAAATAAAACTATTTAATATTCATTAGTATCATCATCACCCAACACATAAAAAATTATAACATTTTTTATAAATTCAATTAAAAAAATGACACCCAAATAATTTGAATTTTTCTATTTCTATAAAATAGTAATATACGTTCTTCCAACATACGAGTCAAAGTGACTCACTGAATTGTACTAACTGATAATGAGACTTCATACACAGCAAATTCAACGTATGAAGTCTACTCTTTTTTTTATTTTATAATAAATTACAATTAATAATACAAATTTTAATGCAGAATTCCATGCCGGGCTTCTGGGATTTCTCAACAAGTCATCCAATAATAAAGTTGAACATGCATTCACTCACGGATACAGAGAGAGAGAAAAAGAGAGAAAAAAATAAAAAGAGATAGTGAGTGAGATTATAGCGAGATGCAATGTTTTCTATCTTAAAGTCACATCTTCTTTTCTTTCATATAATATTATGCGATCCTGGGAATTCCTGTGCCAGCAAACAACTCTGACACACGTGGTATGTTGAACATCCTCAATTACTGCATCATGTTTTATTTTAACAACATTTACACTGAAATACTTTCAGTTTAATTCTTCCATTCAATCAAATACAAAGACTCGTAGATGCATAAAAGGAGCACAAAGTCAATGAAAGAAAGAATTGTTATACTAATTTAAAAATACTAATTTCCCTTTCATTTATACGCATATACTTTTCATTCGTCCGTGGCATGTCTGCATGGTCATGAAAACTCCCCTCTCTCATGAGTAGAAAGAAGTTTCACAAAAATTATTTTCGGGTGCATGGGTTTTTTTTAAAACATTATTTTAAAAAACTATGTTTGTTCAAGGCTCGTTTCTGCTGAGCTCACAAAGCTACACTGAGATTGTTAGTGCTTGAAATGAAACGTAACATAACACGAAATAATTTCATTCGTTAAAGAGATTCTCAAGTCAAAAAGAGATTTTTAGCTGGATTTCTTTACAAGTAAAATATTTTTCTATACATCAAAATCTAATCTGAATTTACATAGATTAGTATGGTGCTAGTCTAATACATTTTTATTATGGGATTTGATTGGGAGAATACATAATGACATTTTTTGATTTTGTGCCCCTGACCAATCCGAAAGCAGAACTTGGACGACCTTTGAGTAAGTAACTTTTGGCAAGAATTTCCCCATAGCTTAAACATTTTATACAGATTTTCAAGGTGAATCAGAAGAAAGTCTCATTGCAGAAAATCAATAGAGAATATATACTTGGGTGCACAGACGCAGTAGCAGACCACTGACGGAATGCTGGAGGTGCGGACGCTTTCTACCGTTTTGGCATGGCAACACTTAAGTATGCTACAGCCTAAGAAGAGGAAAAGGCAAAACTTTCCTTTCCGTAAAACTGAAGCGAAAGAAAGATCTATTAATGGCAAATCTTTTCACCTTATAAAAAGTTCGCAAAACTATGGAATCAATCCATATTACAAATATGTATTGGAACGGAAAGCGGAACCACCCAAAAATATACATTCATTTTGGAGCGTTTGTTCACGTTGTTTTACTCTGTATTACACCCTTTTCCTAAAAAATGCTATCTTTTAAACATTGAACCGTCCACAGGGACTTGAAATACTCAATTATTAATTACTAATCTTCTACTTTTTTCCCACCCTGATACATATTTATTACGCCCTCATTAATTTTTATTGTCAACTTTGTTTAATTCGAATAAAGGCATTTAATTCGCATAGGTTAACTTACTTCATACTAAGAAGCCATTTAACCAAACAATTATTACAACCTTTTTAGTAAAAACAACCTGATTCTACAAAACATTAATTTAAATCAACCCGGCTAGTGCTACTTGAATATTGCGAGTACTCCGTCCACACCTACCGGTACTTTCATCTGCATCTTCCATGCTATAGTGACTAATAAGTATTATTAAAACGAAACTGACAGGCGGTTACAGGATTATACGCCAAGGAAACTACAAAAGTCGACTACTTCACTACTTAGATAAGATGCTTACTGTAGCTTGTAATAATGTATACACAATATTGGTCTGTAGTAAATCTAATCCACAAAAAACTAACATTAAAATACTCGAACTCGACATAAAATTGCAAATTACATATCTCCACAGTAAACACACTGCATTGCTGGACGATAATAATAGCCGAGAGATTCAAATACTTCGTATCGTAGTTATTGAACATTTAAGTATATCCTTCCAATTTGGTATAACCCCACCGTACAGTAGTGCACAATTCTGGACTACCTTTACAAAACAAAACTTTACCATAGCAGTACTCTAATGTATAATACATGAATGCTATTCTAATTTTAGCACATAAGGCACATGCTACCTCACTATTGTACAAAAAGCACTAATAATGTATGGACGTGACACTTGAAGTGCAAATATATCTTCCATATATAACTCGTTAAGTAATGTTCAGCAAACAACATCTACGTACTAACCACGTGAATACAAGCTAATTCCGAAGAGCAACTTTTACTGAATAATTTAATGGAGTTCCTCATACCACAACTATGAGGACGAGAATAACAATTGCATGCACCTTTCACGTTTATTTTATTTTTTGCTATGCTGTTCATTTTCAATGAAATTTTTCAATAGACGATAACCTTTGCTAATTGCATTTTCATACTCCACACACACACAAACCCACATGATGGTACTTGTCTTTTTTACTACAAAAGTCATCAACCAATTGAATTTTCACACATGTGTGTGCCAAATAATCAGAGAATGAAAAATCTCTACATCATCAAATCTTTTTGAATGGGTAACATTTCAATTTTTTTAAAGTGCAAACTAATCCACTATAATTATAGTCAAATTTAGGTTATGTAAAAACTATCTAAATATCTCTTTGAGTGCCTTTTTGTGGCAACACGTAGTATTATTTAAATGTGTACTTCATAATACATTTTCAATGATTATGATTAGTAGATTCGAAAAAAGGTCCATTATACATTCAGCTTCCTTCTATACGATTCAATAAAAAAGACTTTATTACACAAGTACACAACACTTTTAGATACAAGAGCTCGAGCAAAAAATAAGTTAAATTCTGCATCAATATAAACAACATTGTCCCCCTACCTCGTGTTAATCGATGTTTGTTCTCAAGTGCTAATTACTGCAATTCAGGATGAATGTCAGTGACACTATCGAACATTTAGTGATGCGCACATAACATTATGAGGAACACTCACGATAGATCACCTTTCATTCCATAATACTACATTGGAGTCTTCAAATTCTTTTGAATAGTTATTCCCATAAACTGCACACAAGATCGTAGAAATATATCTTGAATTACGGCGAATTGTGCAGTCTCGTAGGCCACACTAAGGTTCTTACTTGGATAAAGGAAAAATCAAGCTTATACAATACAAGTAATTAGGCCATCCGCACATGAGAATGAGAACCATCTCAGTGCAGTTTTTTTTTCAAGCATAAAAATAATTATAATAATATAAATATTAATATTATATAAATATTATATTGGCTCAAGATGGTAGCACGAGAAGAGTAGATATCCTATGTTATAGTGAATTAATGAAAATAGGATACATAATTGATCCAACAATAAGGTGGGAGGACAATAGACAACAACC
>JAQFXU010000541.1:0-49398 GCA_034693705.1 Spatulosminthurus flaviceps | reverse complement strand
CTATTTAGATTGTTCAGTTTTTTAGTAGCTTTAAGGTAGAACAAGAACAGAACAAAAAGAACAAATTACAGCACTATCCACAGGTAAGGAACCCTGGTTCCACCTTACCCCAACTGATCTCAATATCTTGCACCCGAATCATTTAAAGTATCTTTAAAAGCCGCCTAATATCATATTTACAATTAAACCCGTTTTTCCTGAAAAAGACTGCTTCAGTTTAGACTGGTAATTACCACCAATTTACCGTCTTTAAGTAGTGCAGGAATAAAACAATTCATTTTACTTTCTTCAAATACAATATGCGACTAAAGTCCAAAATCCGAATCGGGCTTCACTATTAATTTACAAAGGCCAACCAACATTGAACACTACTAAAATTAAAAAACGGTTGTTTTTATTTTTACAATTCGTTATAAAATACAGGTGACAAATCCTGAGCTAACATTATATTAGCAATGATCGTAAAAACATTGCACTTTTAAAGTTACTTATCCATTCATGCTTATTCAGCATGCAGTACAGATAAAAACTGCGTGCACATTTAAAGCACCAGCTTCGGTCCACCCTTAATTAAATTAGAATATATCGTTCACAAGCTTTGACTCACATGTTGTCGTCCTTCAGCCAAACCTTCACTTCTCCTTCCTCCTCAGGTCGAGCGATAAGAAATTAATGTTTCACAACTGTTGATATTATTTTAAACTTGTGATTTGTAATTAAGAATAATAGATACATAAATCTCTGAGTTATTTTTGAAGGAAAGGGAAGAAACAAGGAACAAGTGGAGTTGGAATATTATACCGTGAATTTATATGATTATCTATAGTGTGAAGATTTCATGTATTGGAAGGTTTAAGCGGTAAAAATAAAAATTGAATTGATTTGTGCGACTTTTGTATCGGACGTTGAAGTTGCAGGTGTTTAGAAGGTGAGTAATTTTTGTATTTTCGAATGGTAAAGTAAATATAAGAGATAAGAAAGGGTTTTTTATTGGTGGGATGAAGGTTACTGTTGATAGCTGTCAAATATAGGTGGGAACAAAAATTTATTTATGGAGAAATAAGGGTGAGAAATACATGGAATTGAAAATGAAAGAATCTTTTGTAGTGACATACCTTGTATGGAGGCAAAGTTAATGAAGAAGAAGTGGTTTGCTGAGTAAATGACTGATAAGTATTTTTAGGCTTGTAAGGAATAGAGAGGAAGGAATTTTTGATGTGGAAGTTATTAAAATTTGATAGCGTTGAAGAACTGATATGTAGGAAATAAATGTGTGGGTTGAATTTAGAGAGTTGACTGAAGATGGTTCGTGCCTGGTACATGGATGACTCGAAAGAGGATCAAAGGTTGGAGCACCATCAAAATCCGCAAAAATTAGTGAGCTTGGATGACCTCGCGGAAAGGACGGGTGTTCTCCACTGGAAGGTAAGAAGAGGAATCACTCTACAGATTCATTGGTGTGGTTGAATTTTATCAGTGTATCAAGTATTCGGACGAGAGAGTAAGAATGTGGAATTTGTGTGGAGTGCAGTTGGACGCCGACTCCTATCTGGAGGATCCGGAATTTCAGAAGATTAAAAGGGAACGGGGATATAGCTATCAAGGTGAGCCTCTTTCCAGGTATTTCGCATGTGTAGCTTGAACATAAAATATGTAAAATAGATCCTTTGTATGTTACAGCTCAGCAGCATTTCACGGTTCGTATGTGTGAGTATGTGGCGTTAATTAATAGTTTGCATGTGAAACTTTTTCAGACTTGATCGAGGTTTCGCCCAACACTCTGCCAAACTATGAAGAAAAGGTATGTTATTATCTTGTGAAAATACTCACTACTTTCACTGTAGTGAATTTATTTAGATGTAAACTTTCACATTCAAAACTTGAGCCTGTGGGTGGGGGTTGAATTTTAAATTAACACACGGAAGCTTACATGTTCTATGGAACTGTGAATTGACTAAACTCTGATGTAGAACGAAAGTGTTTGGGAATAAGGAAATGATGTTTGATGTACCCAATCTTTTCTGCAGATCAAGAACTTTTTCGCGGAGCATTTGCACACGGATGAAGAAATTCGATTCGTTTTGGCTGGATCTGGTTACTTTGATGTGCGTGACCTGGAGGAAAACTGGATTCGAGTTGAAGTTACAAAAGGAGATATGATTGTTTTGCCAGCTGGAATTTACCACCGCTTCACTTTAGATACTAATAACTATATCAAGGCTCTGCGTCTATTTGTTGGTGAGCCCGTTTGGACTCCGTATAATAGACCCGCAGATGAGATGGAATGTCGCCAAGAATATTTGCAGAAGTTTCAGAAAAAATTGACAGTGCATTAACATGAGCAATTCGTGCGGTGGTATGTCTTCATATCTCTCCGAACTTTGCTACTCTTTTTGACATGAATGAGTTTTCAAATCTTAGGGTGCTTTAGTTTTCCTTTAACTATGTATACAATTTCTTCGAAGAAAGAAGGAACGATTTGTATAATGCGATATTTTTTTAGATATAACAGCTATGGTTAAACTGATCGCTCAAACTGAAATTGTAGGAGCCTTGTTATCCCAGAGTGCTAGTTTTTTTACATAACGACGTATGTATGAAAATAACTCGAATCAACGTGTGTAACATGTTTGTATAACTACATGTATATTAACCAATCATAAGTAAATAGATAAGTGTGCAAAAATCCTCATTACTCAGCCATATCCCACAGTTCAAATTTCCAGTTACAGATGTAACCATTGTAACCGCAAGCAGGTATTTTATCATATTGGAATATGTCGTTGCTTCTGAACGAGGACTGATTATTTAGCTAATAAAATGAATTCGAAATAAATTCGTTCTGATCACGTACTCTACCAAAGTGTGTTCCTGGTTCCAATTTTTTTGTCAGCATGCGATTTATCTTTCATCGTAGTTCCGCTCACATATTTACAGTACAATATTTGGCATTCGCCGGTGCAATATTTGCCAATTGTAGGTTTCGCATTTTCCACACTTGATCAGATAGTAAGTTACGACCGCCAACGTCTCCCTTTTTTATACTATAATCCCCTGTTCAACCTAATTCTTTGAGTGGTCACTTACTTCTAAAAGTTTCAAATGACCGACATAAAGCACTATAAGTACTGAGTAAACCTATATTTTAACCGCATCATTTCTGCAGATAATTCCAACCTCCCACCACTTGCTTCCAAAACATCCCTCTATACGCTTTCCTCCTTTATCTCAAGTTCAACAGGCTGACATGAGATATCATTATCTGTCACATATTCGCACACACTTGGTTATATCTATAGCAACGGAAATAAATTCAATTTCCATCTATGTTTAACTAGTACTGCAGCGAAACTACTGCGCTACTCACCATCTCCTACCATTACCATTGACTTTTAATGTCAATACTCCCCGCACCGGCATAGTCTCAAGAAAATAAGCACCCCGAAGTTTTTCCTCTTCTGCGTTCTCCCAGAGAATGTCTATGCTGCACACCTATATGCATCCCCATGAATATTTTGTGTACCCACCATGCTATATCATATGCTATATGTACAGATTACTAAAACTAAACAACATAAACATTGCTATACAATACAATGCTGAAAAAGGCTGCATATATACCATACTTCCATTAAAAGCACACACTCGCACAGTTTGCCCAAAGCACTATTTTACATTTTACTGCCGTCAAGTGTTCTTAAGCTTTCTTTACCGAAACACCATCTGCAACTTGAAGTAAACACCAAATTCGAATGAGTAGGGACGCGGGAAAAAGAAAAATAGTCTTGATAATTTCCGCTTTCTTTCCTTCCTAAAGTTTGCTATATCTAAAAAGCAGCCGTCCGAAGTACCAAGGGCTCCTATGAATGCTCATACTATTTTTCTGCAACCCCACCAATTGTTGATAGTTCGGACCCAGAGCTTTGGCAGCTCCTCTTGGTCAATTCCCCAGCTTGTTTCACTACTAAGCTCTCTCAAAGCTCCTAGCTTTATACGAGCTATCCCTTACCCTATGGATGATCACGTACATATACATGAGCTAAAGGCCACCAATTTCCCAAACATTCTCTACACATATGTACATCTTATGCATAGTCCATATAAAAGTGACCCCAGTTGCTAGAACTTGTTTGAGTGCGCTCGAGTCACACACTTCAGGCAAACCAGACCCAAAAACCCAAACACTGAAAATGTCTATATACGGACTCTCATGTATACACAGTATAATACAAAATATACATCTCGCTTATATATAACACGCGTATACGAAAGTTCACGCGCATACAGTAAAAAGGGAATGGAATGGATGGACTATGTGTGCTAAAGTACTCATTACATACACTTTTGATGCATATGAGTAAATATATACATATGGAATGAAACGGTATATGCCGAAAAATACTTCTAGCCATGGAGCCATTTTATACAAATATTATAGTGTCTTCTGTCGGCAGAACTGTATGATACAATGATAGAAATCGAATGTAGTGGTTAGAGACGAGAGATCCCTGTACCCTGACAATGGTACTACGCTTCTTGGTAAAATATTTTTTCCTCGCTTCACTTGTCTCCCTCTCACACACTTCATATTATCATCTCTGTCTTTTTACATAGGCTCTTTCTATATACACACTAAAACTATATACTTCCTACCCTTACTACTACCTCGGCTCTCCTGTATACACACACACTCACACACACATTTTATTTGAGCTTGTGTTGTGTGTCGAGTCGTGAGTCCTGACAGTAGAACTTCCTAGTATAGCCAGGGAATTCTCCGGGTTTAGTTGATTGAGTCAGAGAAAGCTAATCATGGCATATGAATTTTGGGAATAACGCGAAAAAACTTTACTTCGTCAACAGCAGTAGTGGATCCCTCAGCCATGTAATAACAAGTCTCTAAAAGAATTTTTTTACGAGAGAGAGAGAGAGAGAGAGAGAAGAGACGAAGACGACGGCAGCTCTAACTTTTTAAATGTTCAAATTGTCAGTTGTGAATAGGAGTAGTAGAAGAGTGTACGGTTTATTATAGACATTTAAACTTGGTGAATAACAAGCAATTGTCAAAGGATAAGATCCTCCTATGTAGAGAGAGACAAGTGTGTAGAAACTACATTTGACTTTATCTATATTTACTGTACACAGTGTGAACATGTTGTACCATTGACATTTCTCATGTTCTTCATTTATTATACGATTTTATACGACGCCGCATGTACGATTTTTTTCTATTTACAATCCAACGAATTGAACTATTATTAAAGTTCGACAGGAGGAGATACCCAATTGTGAAATCTAGCTTCCAGCAATAGTAGATAATAATAATTGTTAGTATAACGACATCAACAAATCTAATAGACTTTGAGGAGGTGTGAAATATTTGTATTGAATCCAGGCTGCTTGTTTATTTCTATACTATTTTTGTTGTGTTGACATTGGCCAAAGGATATTTTTTATTTTCAAAGGGAATCTTTGTGCTTTTGAAATTGTGTATTACTTATTGTGTATGAATAGTATTTTTTTAAGTGTTTGGTTATTTCGAACATTTCAAGACTGTTTTTGGGTTAGATGACATTGATGTCATTTTGCTGTTGTTGTTTTGTTCTGTGTCTTTAAAGTATCTTTTAAGTACATGGAAAGAAGATATATGTCAGCTCTTGGGTTGTTGAGAGAGTAGATTTTTACTCTTGAGCATTTTACCATGAGATTCCATTTGAATCCTGTGGATATGACGAAGAGTACCATACATGGGATTGGATTTTGAAACGCATAAAGCAGCTAACCGCTCTCGAACTCCATTTAAGAATTAAAATATAAGTGAATTGTGCTGTCGATGAAGTGACACGACCGTTGTTTCTTTATGGGACTCGAGGATACAGATACATAGTCTGACATTAAATTGTATGAACATGTGTGATGTGGAGTCTTTGGGAGTATTTTGACCGTACATGTCCGTGTATTATGAATGTATGGTGTTCATTGGACGGCTTGCCTTTCAGTTCGTAAAAGTCAGATCAACTAACTATGCTGGTTGGGAGCTGAAGAGCGTAAGTTAGATTTGGTATGCGAAAAGTTTTTATTAGGAAAAGGATCAAACATCAAATTGAGATTTCCCAATTGAATGGATTATGGATGACATGGGTCTGGTTCGGAGTCAACGGACATAGTACCCTTCATATGTGTGTGTATGTGTAATGCAGGAGAGGGATTGACAAAGAAAAGGCGTGGATCGTGGATGAAGTTTTTCTTACCAGTATTTTTTTCGCAACTTGAAACTTGATACATACGCTGTTCCATTGGTTGTGCTCCTCCGAAGAATTTCAACATCAGTTTGTCTTGATGGATTGATTTATTATTCCGGGAGTTGACGATTGTGTCAAAACCGCCGAACTTTACAAAACTACCTTTTTATTTTGGTAAGTGGATGCATGGGTTGACTTTAAATGTAAAGTAAGAGGTTGTTTATTATCAAGCACTGGTTTTAGAATTTAAATTATATAGGAGATGGATATAAAGGGATTTTTGTTTTTAGTGGTATTGACAGGTTATGGAATAAATAATAGAGTTTATGATTATATGGAATGAACTGGGAAAGGCCTTAGATAGTTAATCTTGGTCAGATTTGGTCGTGCCGTATGTGTTGAGACGTTGAGAGTAGAGGCTGTATGATCCTCTCCTCAATGTGTATTTAATTAATGGGTTTCGATTCTTTCAGTTCGCAGTTCACATAATTATCAATCAGACTATTCACCCATTTAAGGAAAGATCTAATGAGCCTTTACCATTCAACTCGTCCAAGTTGTGTACAAATTGAGCACAGTTGAGTATATATACGTTTTTGGAGACGTGAGCTGCTCTCACTCACACCTGCAAAATACCAGCATTGCTAGCTAACGGCGGCCGTGTTGGTTTAGGATAATTTTAATTATAGATATGAATTTACCTTCAAATGCATATTGTTTCGTTCCTTTTTAAATAAAATAGGAGTGCAGGGCTTAATCCGTGGAAGTTTTTTTAACACCTTGAAACATTTCTTACAGTTGTATAGTCAAGCTATAGTAAGATGATTAATGAATGAAAGCTAGAGGGTCAAACTCTTTAACCCTAAGTACATACATGCGCTCATTTGTACCAATTTCCAAGCTAATGCTGTTTGCATCAAACTTGATTTAATTTGTACATTCAGTAGCAAGTAAAAGCTTGTGTGAGGAGCACGTCATTTTTTCTTGTAAAGCAATATATTATTGAAAAAACTAGCGGTTGGAATTGATTAGATTTTACACACTTTTTTACCTCTTTATCTCAGCCTTACGATTTGATAACCGGAATTTAATTGCAATTATATGATTGTCATTCGTGAGAGAAGGATAAGAAAAAATTAATTCCCCGGAAATAACTTTCTCTATTTCTCAAATCTATCGAGCTTTTATCAAAGAGCATTGATTGAGTGTTAACCGTAAAATAGGTTTAATGTCGGTGTATGAAATTGAAGATTTATGTTATTATGACATCGTTGGAATTCATTTACTTTCATGTTACACAAGTAAATATCTTGTGTGGTATTAGTATTGTTTGCTTCTACACAATGAACGTATCTATACTGATTGTAACACATGGTGGTTATAATATATGACAGATTGTATCCACTTTTCATACTGGGAAACATTATATGCAGATAGGATGTTGAAAAGGTTTCTTTTGAGGATGAAAATCATCTATGGCCAACCGCTTCTACCAGTTCACCATCTCGGATCCTTAATTATACCACTGGAAGTGAACTCTAAACCACACAATAATTAGCAATCATTTAAGCTTCATCTGTCATGTGCATCTTGCTTTGCATTTTGCATCAATGCACAATCACGTTCCACTTTTAGTTGAATGTAGCATAGTGATAATAAGTATATTTACTTACACATGCTAATAGAAATACTTATAGCTGACTGAGAGAGAAACTTCAACAATTTTCCACTTTGTTTTTACATAATGTATTGAATGGTTGAGGTTTAGAATACAATTAACTCTGTCCATTCCATTGCGTCAGATTACAGATGTGTCATTGAGTTAGAATTACTTCACAAATAGCCTTTTGACAGCTTTTGCATTTTAAAATCCAAGACATCCGTCATGTCGCTTGTCTTCTGATAGAAAAGATGTCGGTTGAACGTAATCTAAATGACACTTTAAAGTTCCTGTCATTGCAGCAACGCTGAATTTAATTTGTCAAATCATTAAAGTGGCAATTAAAGGAATTCTTGGACTCAGCAGATAAGGGTCTTAAGTCAGCAGTATTTCTTTGTGAGGAATGACGAATATCCAGGATGAATACAAAATAATTATTATATCAGAAATTAATGCAGGGCAGTGCACAACGTGTTACCCGTTGGCGCTGGTTCTACCAGGGGCGGTGGTGCTAAATTTTTTCTTGGAGGTACAAATGTTCTCTAGTTTAATGATTCTTGTGGATATTATAAAAGCTGTCGGTAGAGCAGTTACTACATTTTGCCGATAATCTTAAATATTTTATGACATTTTTCTCGACATTTTGACACCTCGTTGAAAGTTTTGCAAACGTTATTTAACTGCTCTTTGATAAAATGTTTAAAAGAGGAAATTTTGAATTAAAATTGGTAACATTTTAACTTTTTGAGAAAATTTAGCGAAATGTTAATAATTTTTGAAAAAAATTGCCAGATTATAGCCACTATTATGATAATAAATCAGGTGAATTTTGTGGTGTTTTTCTTAACTTCAAAATATCAATCAGGTGAATTTAACAATAGCTTGTCTTTAAAGAAAGTTATGGGGTACAATAACATCCGTTGTACGCCCCTGAAATTTTTCTGATCCCGCCGCCACTGGGTTCTACCAAGGTAATGAAAGCAGGTTCCTGAATGAGAGCCTATATAGAATTTTTGTCTGACTAAATGTTCTCTAATATTCTTTCTTTATTGGTATCAAATCTTGATTTACCTTTATAATAAGAAATGCAGAGTCTAATTCAGGGACTCTGTTCTGTCTGCCTCCGTCTGAGGGATATGGTATAATGCTGTGACTGAGAGATTATGGTTTATTTAATCGAAAAATCTATAATCGCTAGACAATAGTAAATGCTCCCAGTTGATAATTGAGTTTGAGCATCGAAGCTTGTTGTTTGTGCTTTAAGTACTCAATTCTAATTTCTAATGTAAGCGTGGCTATACTGTTGTGATAGCCGAAATCACCGAGTACCACTAATGACGTAATCTCATCAAAAGTCTTTTTCTCAACTTTATTAGGATATAAAATATGTAGGAAGGCTTTTCTGTGAGCCATACAGTACAATTCTGTTGAGGTTACTTTTATTACTATATTTTCCAGCTATATGATAAAGCCTGTATCACACTAGACCTAAATGTCAAGTACAATTTGTGTCAAAGTAGGGAAACTTGCACAAGGCTGCGTTTAAGCCTGACATGACATGAGTGGAGTGACGGAATATTTAATCCAAATCATTTACTACCAATCATTTATAAATGTTATCTGTATTTGACGAAAATAGTGAATGAGGTGTTCCATTGCACCTGATTTTTTTTGTGTCAGAAAGCAGTATATGGATATAGTATGTATGTAGGTAATGTGTACTCTTGTGTAAAAATTTGTTTTGATTAGCAGGAAATGAGTATGGAACTGAATAGCGGATGTGTTCAGTTCGTTAAAAGGTTTTTTCAGTCTTGCAAACAAAAAAATGGACAATGGTGACATAAATTAAGCTTGATAACCATGGCTAGCTTCGGTTCATCTATCATCATTTTACCGTGTATTCCACGCTCTTATCGAAATTTCCTTCAACAAGGCTTTATGCCTGAAGTTTAATCTACCCATAATAATCTTATTCACGTTTCAGTACTCCCTCTTTGCACAATATTATATATGTTTAAAAGTTATAATGCAGCTAATCTATCGTTCCATTTTAGCAGCTCCTCTTCTGTAGTTTGTTCCCGTAGGTTCGAGTAAGCTGCTCCATTTAGAAGTGTTTTGTTCCATGTCAGTGATTTCCCCATCGTGTTGCAGTCAGCGTTTGAAGGCATTTATAAATTAAAATTCCGTTTCCTTAGAATTCAAAACATAATTTAAATTACAACGCGAGAGCATATAATTCTGGTTGAAATATTATGTAGCTCAGATGTTTTATTCTCAATTCAGTTCTACATAGGCAAGACCATGAACCCAAGTTTTTTGTGCTGAAAACTTTATCTTGCTTTTCGGAGTATTGTTTAGGTAACAAAAGTGAATTATCAAAACGATCACAAAATGACAAAACAACAAAGGTAAAGTTTCAATATCATCCTTTTTGCCTGAAGTGTCGAGAATCCTAGATAATTTGTGTGAATTTTAAAAGCTAGTTTGATACCCATTTGTTTCGGAAATGTGTGGCGAAAATATTTGATTCTTGTTTCTTATAATTTATTCCACCTTATGAAATATCTTTCGTACAACTGATGTGTTTGGCTTATTAACCTGAAACTGAAGTATGTAATACCCAGTTATTGGCTATGACACGGGATTTGAGATGGAGATGGACCGATAAATGTGCATTTGTTGTTTTTACAAGCAAAAAATTTCGATGTGACGTCATTTATAATTAGCTTCGTTTCCGTTGCTAAAATTTTAATGCCGTTTATTCTTAATTGCTATCACATCTGTGGTTGTAAGGATTAATGTATCATTGTAGTATCCCATATAGGTGAAAATTTAATTTCGAGCTATGTGCCAAAATAAAACAGTACGTACATATTTAATTCTGTTCCTACTTATGCATACACGTGAAACACGTATGCATACCTGAACCGCATCGTTGCTGCTATGTGATATTCAAGCAAATGAGTTTGTGTTGCAGAATGGTATTTTTTTGTGCAAAATACTTAAATACATCCAAAATGTGTATGCAGGAAACCATTAATAAATTTTATGGTTAATAATAGTTATATCTTGATTAGAATTAATGTTTATGCTTCCAAGTAAGGATGATTTAAAGCAGACGTTTTAAAGTATTGCATTTAATTTTTGCGTCGAAAAATTCTACTTGTTTGCACTCTGGCATAATTTTACGTCGCTACTTTTTACGGTGTATTATTACTTGGAAACTCACCTTACTACCAACAAAAAAAGAAATGGGTTTTTTGAGGATCTTGTACGATGGTTTCGAAGTACAAGAAGAAGAGATTTTAGTTGTTGCAGCGTTTAAAGCGTGGTTTACTAGGCATAATTTTCTTCTTTATGTGCTGCCTATAGACAAGACAAGTCAAGCAAAATTTGAAATGTAAATTTTTCTGGGATTGTAGTTGGTACAGCTTCCTTATATACCTGCGTAAGATACACTGCGATGCAAGACGATTCAATTGTTTAAACTTAATTAGATTTTAGGCGAGTTAAATCCTCTACGACTCAACAACTCAACGCACCTAAATTTTTACTTTATATTACGCTTATGTATTAGAGACACAGGTTTTGTTAGTCAACCACATGGTCGACAGATTTACAATGTCCTCTTGTTAATTTTTTTGCTTTGAGGTGTAGTTATAAGTACTGGCTTGAATGGGTTTGCTACATGTCATGTAAGACAACGTTCATGAGCGTTCGCAAAATTTCTTTTCTGTGGGTTTCATGTTCAAGTTTCAACCTGTGTAAGTAATTAACTATGCACTGTAAGAAATTAAATATGCAATGCTTATTCCAATTTGAATAGCCATATGAATCTTATCTGCAAGCCTATAATAGTACACCCTACTTTACGTTACACGGATCTGTTTATAGTTGCACGGAAAGTCTTTTCGCATGTCCTTCCATTTCAGACGGTTGTCAGAGCGCATGAAAGAAATTCATACATCAGTATCCAAGGAAGAAATATAATTCTTTGCAATTCAGTTTTGTTCTACGACGCTCAGTGATATTAAAGAAGGCATACGAATTGGCAGGCTTAAATTTATTTACTGTGAGGTAAACACTATGCTCGGAGTCTCATTTGTGTGTTAATATTGCGATTTATATGGTACAATAATACAAAAGAGTCTGATATAACGAGTTTTAATCTCTTCACTACATATCTATGACCGAGACGCGCATTTAATTGTAGAAAAGTACAATGAATCTAGGGAATACGCAAGTAAATGTAGTTAGACGATTTTCATATGTTAGAATCTCATCTCCTTGCCGCGCTAATCCATGCATTTTTCATTCAGTATTAATGAGTAATCTTGTTTGTATTCATCTGCGGGTTCGTAAAAGAGAGAGAGAGAGAGAGAGACTTACACCACATATTTGTACAGTCGAAGCCGCAAAGACGACTTTTAGAAGCCATGAAGGCTACGAGATCGAGAAGTAGCGAAGAGAATATTGAAGGAGTTGCATGTATTTTCTCATATAGCTATGTACCTGTACATACATGTATGTAGTGTGTACATGGAAATACGAATATATTGCTTATGTTATAATGTGAAACAGTGGGCAGCAACAAATGGGCATATCTCTTTTGAGGCAAAGAGCCTGTAGGCAAGAACATGTTATACTGTAGTGAAGTGTAGTTTACTCACCTTACGTTGATTCTCATTTAAGGCAAGGCAGATATTGCATTATTTTGTATCCACAACAGTGTGGTATTAGTACCAACTCCCAACATCTTTATAGATACGGATGATGATGCTGAAGAAGGAATATTGAATGTGGCCCACAGTCGCATGGTTAAAACGCACGGTGTCTGTATAAATATCCTGTACCTTTTCCTATGGCCATTTGAAAAAGCATTCTTTAGGATCTACGAAAAGTTGTACTTGCAGAGTGAAGTTCAGTTTTTGATTCGCTTGACGCTCTGCTCTACTGTAGTAGAGAATGTAGATGGTATATTACTTACATTGTACATTTTAGGTTGCCTGTTGCTCCTTCGTAAAAGTAGCTCAAATCATCTTCCATCCATTCATACCCATAGATTCGTTTTGAACACACACAAAGGAGGATAGTCCAATGAAATCTGATAAAAGTATTTGTTATATACGTATACATTATTGAGAGTTGAAGATTGCTTGAAGACCCTCTGCAATGTAATTTCCGGTCAGAGCTCATTATTACTGCTATTATTATTTTTGGTGCTCCGAGCTTATGCACTCTATCATCCCTCTATTAGTGGGTAAATAGTTGTTACTATGTGCATCTTTGTGTTGTGTTGACTTTGGATATAGAGGATTGACATCATGCACATTGGCAAACTTAGTCATGGTAGATCATCTTTAAAACATACCCAGGAGAGGACTGTAATAAATTCAATTATATGCCTGTGGACATACGCATGCAATGTTAGCCTCCAAATGCAGGCAGGAGGGAAGTTACATTCATGAACCAAAAGAATTATTCAGTATTCAAATGGTCTGAAGATGTCAAACACAAACGTAGTGAATTATCTACTTCACGTCGATGTTGACGGGACAGCATACGGCTATTTTTAAAATTGAAGTTCTGTTGTGAGTGTGATTAAATCAATAGTACTTCAGACAACCTAAAACACTGGGTGTTTTGGTCTCGGAATGACGAAAACGGTAAAGTCTTTAGAGTGCAAATTATAAAAGTAAAACATAGATGTAATCTCAAATGGTAGCCGTAAAAGTCATGATAACTTCTGCTTAGATTGAAAAGCTTCATAGTTTCAGGTAAAGTACTGAATTTTCTGTCGACCGATTTCTACTTTCTCTCCATGTATGAGTACATGCTTTACCAGACATTGCAGTTTATTTTTACGCTCCGGGATTTTGTTTTGCTAGTTGAAAAATCTCATGCGTGATGATATTGAGATTGTCAGATGTTGTGTATTTGATGGTAAATTAAAAAAAAATAATACGGTTCGTGAGTTGAACAGCTGATGGGAGCTTATGTTTTTAATTACCAGTATCGATTTTGTCAGTTGTACTTTATTCTATTTATTTCGTTATGTATGTTTGATTGAACAAATGAAGTTCTAAGGAGTTGAGTTTTTCTCTATTGAACGTATGCTGCAAGCACGTTGGCGTGTGGTAACTAAGTAGAGCTTTTAGAATTGTGGGCTGTAATTTGCAAGAAAAAACGAGATGCGCTACTCTATTACAAGCTGATGTATGAAAGCGATTATTATTTTTATGCGCTATTTCCACCTGTCTTTACTATGCATTTTATAAAAATGAACGCAAGAGTCATATGTAGTTACGTGGCGTACATGCAATATCTTTGTGCTGAACCTGGTTTGCCTTTTATTTGTCTCTCAATGCGTAAAAAGAGATTAATGCCACATAGTGTTCTACACAGTGGGGAAAATAGAGTCACATCTTCAACTAACCAAACCTCAAGACTCGAATGTAGGTGTTGGTGCTGCTGAGGTATAGGGTAGAGAGGAAAGCTTTGCGGATTTCTTGAAGGATGTATATTATGCACAAGTGTGATGATTTTTATCATGTATTTAATATGTTAGTAGCTGGAGTTTGACAGAGCGGAACCAAACACTCATTTGAACAGAAATAACAATTACTCCTACTTAATCCATGGATGTGGACTTAATTTTAGCAAGTGGTGAATCATGCTTTGTCAGCAAACTGTGCATAGTAGAATTATTGGAAGGAACGCAAGTGTGTCAAAAGAGGAAATTACTAACATAGGATTAATTACCAAGCATAAAGAAAATTGTAGGGAAATCTTCAAAGGTGGTTGAATCTACATGGATGATCTATGATCCCATATTATGGAGCTGTCTAAAAGTAAGTAGTAAATGCTACTGCTTTGGAATTTTACTACGCTTGAGGAACACATCAAGACCTAAATGCATGAAATGCTGGTTTATAGGCTAGAGTAAACCTTTGATATGCACGACTTCTTGTCTTGTTTTTTGCACTTAATTGATAAATTATTGATGTGGGACAAGAAGACACTAAATTTAATAAGTGGAATCATTTTATTGTTGTTTTTACAGAAAATCATTATGGTATTTGAAATGGACCGTCGAGGAGGTCGAGTCACTGGAGGTGGGACTAAAGTTTCTCAGATAGCTAACATCTTCCAAAATAATCTTATCAGAACGGATCATCTTGAAACTGCGAAGATGCCAGCAGTTAAGAAAGAACCAGAGCCTTCTCCAGTTTCCATGATCACTACAACAATACCAGCCGAAAGTAACAAACCAGATAGTCATTCCAATCGTTTTAACAGTGCTCGGGCTTTATTTGAAAAGCTGGGTACTGAAGAAACCAAAACTTCGGCGGTAACACCTGTTGGTGCAAGTTTTTCAGTCAATAGAGGATTGGGAAAGTTAGGGAAATCGATGGATTCTATTGGGGAACCTGCATCAGCCTCTTCTAGTGCAGTGTCTTCTAAGGGAACGAGTATGGCTCCAGGTATGAATAGAAGTAATGGGAGCACAAGTAGCATTCCCTTTGAATCTAGAATGCACCGAAGTGGGAGCTACGACAAATCTAGTACTATAAGTGATGAGCCGGATCGTACTCGTGAAGAAACTAATAATAGTCATGTAACTCAGGAGTCAGATGTTCACACTAATGGTGTTAATCGGCTTCAGTCCTCAGATACCAATGGCGAACCAAAGAAAAATTCCACAACAGAAGTGACAGTTGTGAAAGCCGTAGCTCGGCAGTACGACGTGAGTAAAAAGCCCACGGTGGCAGAAAAGCCTGCATTAATTAAGCCCAGCAGCTTAGTAGATAGTAAAACGAAGCTTAATGGACGAGAACTGATTGAAAAGCAAAAAAATTGGATTTCTCATTTTGCGTCTCCACCACCTAAAAAACCAGGATCACCGGAAAAAGCACAGAAAGGTTTCGCTGTGCAGCCAAAACCATTAGAAGTTGATGCCACCAGTAGCGGCAGTCCAAAGTCATCCCCATTAAATAGCCCTTCCAAATCTCTCGGCAGCCCAACATCACTTAGTGGGTTATCAAAATTAAGTGAGACTTCCACAGAATCCACGTCTGTGAAATTTAAAAAAGAGCCAGAAGTGGATATTAAAACTAACGTGCACAACACATTCTTTCCGAGCCGTACTTCAGGGGCAACTGCATCAACAATCAGCAAATCGGATCCAAATCTTCTACCTTCGGCAGCATCGACCAAGTCAGCTACTGGAATTAAATCCTTAGATTGCAAGCAGTCCTCCCCCTCTATTGCTGATACGACCGAACGTACCGAATCTGAAATTGCAGTTTCATATGCTTCTGTTCAATTATCTCGGGAGAACCGGATGATAGAAGAGGATATTAAAGTGGGGAAATCAAATGATAACTCTAAAAGGATTTCCGACTCCTTTGAAGCCAGCGATTGTCTAGTAGAAAAGCTTCAAAGCATCAAAACATCCAGACTTAGAGAAGAGCAGCAGAGTCATACAAAAATATTGGATGATTCTGAAACTAGTACAAAGGCTGCAGTGATTGAAAGTGTGAAAACTCCGTTAGACAATTTAAAAAGAGTCAGTAGTGTCCAGGGCGAGTCTACTCATGAACAAGAAATAATATTCAGCTCTTCTGAAACCACTAGTATTGCTCAGTCTAAAGTAACCCACCCCGTAATTGACGACGCAGCAAGTAGCACAAGTGAGTCCATCTCAGACCCTACCTCCATCTCCTCTTCCCAGATAACAATCATTGAAAAATCTGTATCTTCTTCTCGCATCAATGCATCATCACCTAGTAATAGTGACACAAGCAAGGATCAGCAACCGACTGGTACCCTGGATAATGAGGAAACATGTGTTGATGACAGTCTTAGCGTCATTAGTAATGTATCCAGCAATGTAGATCTCCAAGTTTCCATTGAGGAATACCGTGAGTCTGAAGAAATTGAGGTAATTAAGGAAACTGTGTCGGTCAAAAGCGATAAATTGGAGGGGAAAGAAGATACATGGCAAAGAAACGTGGGCTCTAGCACTAATCAGAAACCCGGGCAGGCACCCTCAGTGAAGGTAAGCAACTATCGTGGGAATTTTCTTGCCGTCCTTCTCTTCTTTAACATGCATGGAAGTATGTAATATGCGGAATCTCAGCATCAAATGCACCAACTTGTCCATGCCTGTGGCTCTCATTTTGTTGGGGTTTTCCCAATCAATATAATTCTTTCAGTTTGGTTGTATGTAACGTCAGTCTCACATGCAGGCTTTTGCCTCAGCATTGCTTTACTAATATGAGTAAATATTTTCCATCTTTACAATTGGATTGGAGGCCCACCTGTTTACGTTTACTCAGGATTTTCTACGTTTATTTCATTCTAATATTTTCTGTAAGTATCTAACACTAACACCTTTATTCTTTTGTATCTGTAGGCAAACTACTCTGAAGAATGTAACATGTAATTAGTTGCGTTGATCTTTAACTAGTGGTTAATTTATACAGTTTTAAGCAATGTATTTCCTTCGTGAAGAAATGCAAGTAGGCATTTGTTTTCATTCTAATGTATTTGTATATCAGTATTCAGATAACCCTTTTTAATTTTAGCCTGTGAAAGAACTCTATAGTGTTGTGAAACAGACACGTATAGTGAAAACATTTTCTCTCAGGTTTAAAGCCACGGAAGGTAGATACAAGAAAGAGACATATGATTATACTTCGGAAAATTCAAATGCTCTGGGACTGTGAGAGTGAGCGCGAGAAATGTATTGGAAGTGAGCCACTTAAGGTTTATTTTCAGCACTTTACCCACAAGATAACATGGTAGGAAGGAAATTTTCTTTGAGTCACCAGCTTGTTCTTTCGACGTAGATCTCTTGTCTCCAGCTAAATCCGTTTTTACTTCTTATTGGTCACAATTTTTCTAGCATAAAAGTTCCGCAAAAAAATAGTTTTGTAACTAATTCTGTAAATGTGATTCACCAGTCACCCACAGAAGGATTTCAATAAGTTTACAAAACAATTTCTCCATTCTTTGCTTAATCAAAAGCATCTTGATCTGTTCATAGGTGAGGAAATCAGTTTTGAAGTGATACTTATTATAAGCAAAGGTGTTCTAGCTGGTAGGTAAAGGGGTTCTTCGCCGTGTTGTGTATAATAAAACATTCTTCGAATTGACAGCGCTTTACCAATTTTAATTTTAGTGACATAACTTTGGTCATATTGAAATGACATGTACTGGTTGTCGTATGCATTCTAATCGGATGATGTACTTTTATTTATTTGTAGGTTGATTCATCTTTTGATACCTCAACTCCCAAACGCTCGAATTCCTCGCATGGTAAAGATGGTTCGTTTCCGGAATGTGAGCTCATGACGGAGGATGAAATAAATTCTTTACTCAGTAGCTCGAAGTAAGGACTCCATGCAGAATTTTTACGAATATGTGTATTATGTGGTTATATTACGAATGTGATGGCGCGATGTTAATTTAGAATTGTACGCCGTAGTAGTGTTGTATGTATGCATTTTTGGTGTCGGCTGAATATATCCATGTGTAGGTGACTAGGTAGGTGCTGACTTACAGATTAACAAGTTTTTCGCCGGATGTCTTTTTATCACACTGCAGTTTTATGTTTTGATTGAGACATGGAAAACGTTTTTTTGGTTCAAATTTTGGCTAACGGCTAACATTGAAAGACTTATTGGTTGTGGTGTGTCCACAGTAATTTATAATTTATGAATTTGGGTTAATCATGTAGAAAGCTGTATTTATTCTGATAAGATGTTTATGTAATGAAGAATCTAAGGTTGGCGATATAAGGAATCTTCATGGCTGTTAAACGTAGAGATTCAAGTAAATTGCTGAGAATTGAGATCGAGAAGGACATATTGAAGCACGCTTGGATGATGTATAATTTTAGTTTGGATATACTATACTAATGCTGTACTATTCTCTATTCTCATGTTTGGGTTGTACAGAACATACGTTAGTTGAGATTAACATTGTGGTTAGTAGTATGCAGGGCGAGAACTTATTCCTAGTAATATAGAGAGTATAGATAACTCGTTTGTATGGTTGGTTGGGTTCAGTATGCGATGGTGCTTGAAGCGTTCAGGCTTCAAGTAACGTGGATTAGTTCTATTTAACGGATTCTACTTTTGATTAAGTAATTTAATGAGCGCAGTTGTGAAGTTATTGATTGAATTTTAAGTTATTAAAAGAATCAGGTGCCCAAAGTAGATTTTCATTAGTTGTGTGATCGCTAATAATGGTAATGATTTAATTAATAGGTCAATAAACAACAGCTCATTATCATCGGAATGTGGAAGCAACATTATAAATTTGAATAACACAGCAAGTGTGAATGAACCAAACGAGTCATATACGGATGATGTTTTGATTGAGCAAAATGCTTCAGCTGTGAAGGACGACAGTTTACCAGCCAAATCGGAAGATTTGAAGCCCGGTAATGGTGATTCTTCGATGGGTGACAGTGAGCTGGGTGTTAATGCCAGTACCACGGTAAATTCTTCAGTCACTTCTGCATATGAAAGTTTTGCTGAGGGTTCAGCCGTTATGAGTCCAACCACATTTCTAGTGGAATCTGGAAAGGAGGTACTATTAAAAGTTATTTTATCGTTCTAATGCTTGTTTTGATTGTCACCAACTTTTGCTTTAACCGATTCTCTTTTGTGTTTAGGTTTACTTTGAAAATGGAGTACATTACCTCGAAGATGGCCACTACTGGGTCGAAGTGCCAGGTATCTGTGAATCGGATGAAGATGAGGATTACTTTGATACTAATATAATCAAGAAGGCACCAATGCGTGTCCGGTTTAGCACGGATCCGATGAAAGTAATTAGATTCAAAGAATGAAATGATTTTCCAACACGTGTGCGTGATCAGTTATGTTGGATATTGTGTAATATTGTAATTTAACATTGATATATATATTCCAGGTTTACACTACGTTTTCTGTGATGGATTATGATCGTAGGAACGAAGATGTAGACCCTGTAGCAGCTTCAGCGGAGTATGAGCTTGAAAAAAGGGTGGAAAAAATGGAGGTATTTCCTGTAGAACTTATTAAAGGTCCTGACGGGTTGGGATTGAGTATAATAGGCATGGGTGTGGGAGCTGATGCAGGCTTGGAAAAGTTAGGTATTTTCGTTAAAACGATAACGGAAGGAGGAGCTGCTGCACGCGATGGACGAATACAGGTTAGTGTAATCAATACAAGTTTTTGTAGGTCAAGTTTATAAATGGGGTATTGTATGTCACGAATAGTTATAAGTGTTCATCTTGGATGGTTTATTTTAGGTTAATGACCAGATAATTGAAGTTGATGGAAAAAGCCTGGTTGGGGTCACTCAAGCTTATGCTGCTTCCGTTTTACGGAACACCAGCGGTCTAGTCAAGTTCCTTATTGGAAGAGAAAAAGATCCTGAAAATAGTGAAGTTGCTCAATTGATACGTCAATCTTTGCAGGTAGTTAGTCCTAGCGTTCATTTTTTCTTAGGATGAAATAAACGCGGTTCACAAATGTACATAATACTTAACCGGTTACAGGCCGATAAGGAAAGAGATGAAAGGCGCAAGTTACTGGAACAACAGCAACAATCATACTATTCCCCTCGAGGACCTCCACCACCGCCTCCATTAGAAGAACAACCAAAAGTACCGGATGTAAGCAAGCATGAAGTTGAAATGCTTAAGGAGAAACTTCAGGAGGCTCATTCGAAGGCTATAGCGGCTGAGAATCAAGTTGAACAACTGAAAAAACGATTGCTGGATTTAGAATCTAAAGTTTTAGAAAAGGGAAAATACGAAGAAAAAATTAAAGACCTAAATGAAAAGTTGTCGGAATCTGAAGAAACAATGAAAAATGCTCAAATGGAAGTTTCTACTTACCAGACTTTATTACAAGATTCGCAGGTAACCATTCTTTGTTGCTATTGTGTCCTTGCCATCAGCTCTCTTTTTACTATCGTAAGGAGAACCTTGACCGGCGCTCCTACATAGTTCCTACATAGTATTTTCACGGGTTTTCTATAAATTTCAGGGCCAGTACTGTGAGCTGGAGAAAAAGTATCGTCGTGTGAAACAGATAGTGCGTCAGCTACAAGATCGCGAAAAGGATATGGCGAGTAGGCAAGAATTTCAAATGCAAAAAATTCAAGAACGAGATTTGGAGTATCATGATTTATTAACATCTTTGAAGGAGCGGGTAAGATCAGCAAAGTTCAAAAGTAACTCCTAAACTCTTAATGTCCTAATTACGAATAAATATATAATGAGTACCGTTACTGTTGCAGGTGCTGCAGTTAGAGCAAGAATTATTTGAGACTCAACGAAGAGCTGGATTTACCCCTCAACAGTCCTTGCTTCATCATGCCCACTTTCCTACAACAATACCGTCAGCTCTGTCACTTTCCTTACCACCGTCGTTACCTCCTTTATATTTAGATCTTTCTGACGAAGAATTTTCTGAGTCAAGTATTAACGAGGCGAAGGATAGCAAAGATCCCAGTGCCAAAGAAGAGTTTGATATTGCTGTTCCACCTCATAGTCTACTAGATGTGTCAGCAGGGAAAGCGAAAGCTGATCTAGCATCTCGAGGAGGTTTAGCAGGTCGGCAAGCACCGACTTCAGGCAAAAGACCAAGCAGTCAGGCTTCAAATAATAGTCTGGTGAGTCATGGTTTATTTGTTTAAAAACAGAGCGACCTTTTGATTTCCTAAAATCACTACATATTGCAATAATCGCTTGGTTGCAGGACCTCGACGAGTCGGTATCTCCCGAAATTATGCGAGATGATTCACGTCATAGCCATCTAAATCCCTACGGTATCAACTCGCCACCTATTTCACCCGCAAAATCCTATGGTTCTGCCATGGTAGGTGCATCGCCAGTACGAGAGGACATCGGTAACTTTATCAACTCCCAGAATGTTTCAAGTCCATTTAGCCCACCTTTATTTACCCAGACAAAACATTCAGTTCAGACAGCAAGTGTTGGTTCAAGCTCGGTTCGTACTCTCGTCTCTGGCCAGAATGTTACCAGCCAAAAAACGGCAGCTACTAACTTTACTAACGAAATGCTCGCAATGAAATCATCTGAGCAAGAAAGACTAGATTATCTCAGAAAGAATGCTTTTATGTATACTGAGAGTGCGGTGACTAATAATATGTACTCCCAGCATAGAACTGTTGAGGCTAATGACAAAGTAGGTTCTGCTGGATTGGTGTACACACCCACCTCTGCAAATATCCAAGTCGTTCCAAAACAGTTGCAAATGGACAGCTACATGCAGCAGAGTTACAGTCAGCAAACGAACCAGCAGCGAATGTTACCAGAATTCAATTTAAGGGCCAAGTTGAATAGTAACAGCGCTGCTATGAGTAGCAATTTTAGTACCACGATAAAACCTACGGGTGGTAATCAGCCCGACTCAATTCGCAGCTTAGACAGCTTTAATAGTACAGATCTTCAGCATACGCAGCAACAAATGCCGCAGGCCTTCGTAAATCGTTCTTATAGTCCTGAGAGGAACATGATGATTTCAAATGACCCTTTTTCAGTGAATAAGCATAGTCACTTCAGCCAGCCACCTTCATCTTTGAACACGTTAGATGTACAGACTGCGACTTCGCTGCAGTCGTCACTCCAGAATTCGGCATCGATGCACCATGCAACAGTTGGGCTTCGTCCTAACCATTTCCATGCTCCATCTCCTCTCACCGAGCAGCTTAGGCAAGTGTTAGCTGACCGGGAAAGAGCAACTCGAGAAGAAAGACGTGACGACAGCCATCATATGGAGGACGTTTGGCAAGCTAAAATTGAATCAGAGTCAAGTACTGCCACCAATTCGTTGTCTAGCACTATATCAAGTCCGAAGGTTGACTGTAAACCATTACCTGAAAAGTGGATGAACATGAGCCCTATGGACTGGACGAATGAACAGGTAAATAATTATTTTAATTAATAACGAAACGAATTGTCTTACTGAATAAGGAAGTGCTCCTCGGTTCTCTATAGAATTCCAGAGCAATGAATACATAGTATGTTCCTATATACAAACGTTTGTAAACATTGTATTATTCTCCGCAGGTATGTCAGTGGCTGTTGTTCATGAATATGGAGCACTTAATTCCGCCCTTCATGGACCATAATATCAACGGAGTTCATCTCCTTCAAATGGAATCTAAAGAGTTAAAAGCTTTTGGCGTGAATAGTGATGATAAAGTGAAGCTAAAGAAAAAGATAAAGGAAATGAAAATTCAAGTAGAAAAGGAAAAGAAACAACAAGAAAAGGAACGGAAGGAAAGGGAAAAACTTCAAAAGCGTGTTGAGAAAGAGAAAAAATCAAAAAAGTAAACTAAATACAAGCTGAAATTATCTTGTCTTTTCAAGCCTACCCCTGAGCTGTTCAACTCAACGAATGGCATATGGGTATTCTGGTTTAAAGTTTCGAGTTTAAAACTAAATTCTCGTAAGTATACATACATACATTATTTATTTAAGTGAGGATATATGCTATCATGGGAGGCAGTTTCTTCGGAAATGGAGTTCAAAGCATTTATAATTACTCACTACAAGATTATATGCATCTGAACTGGTCGGTTTTCCAAGACAGTTCAACTGCGACATTACAGTTTGTACAACCACGCCGTGAGGTTGAAGTGTGGCAAAATCTTGCTGCCTGATTCCACTAATAACTCAAATGTATATATTTAGTTTTCACTGTGCGTAAAGTAAAGGGTATGATAATTTATTTTGTATCTAAGTATTGTTTACGGTTAGCCTTTGGAATTTTCAAACAAGTTCCAGTGTAAATTGCGTATATGTAGCTATGTGAAGTGATTGCGTGAGACTTTGCTCTTATGTAAAGTAACAATGGGTTTATTAACTACGCATACAAGGATGCATATATAATGTACGACATCAGTCATATATTTTGGCACAATAGAAAAAAAGTCTTGAATGCAGCGATTTAAGGCCATGGAATCTTCCTGTCAAGTTTTGTTTTCAGCTACCGCCATTTTGAAATGACTTTTTTGACTATTGGTCAAATCCAATAAAGGTTTCCCAAAGTTCGACGTAGCAGTACCGGTACCGGTTGTATTTGTTTAGCATTACCGTTACTGCTTGCGCTCATGTCGAACTTCGTCGAACAAATCGTGTCGCAGTTTTTATAGTTACTCGGTGTTCACAAACTTATTCTAACTTCTTTGAACATGTTCTTTGCAATTATCATGGAATTCCAAATAAATTGTAGCCTCCATAATCGCTGTAATAGCTTAGCCCGAAAAATGATATAATGACACAGCTTAAAAGGGTATCTTTTTTATCACAATTCTATGTATTTGCCATTATCAAGCCACGAAACCTTCATTTGTTGAAGCAAGAAGGTTTGCTACCTTGTAATGTATTTGTAGTTCATTATCTATTTAGATGATCAACATATGACAGTTGTCTGTCGATGAGACTGATAAAAATGTTTTGTTTACTAAATTATAATCGCGTGTTTTAGTTTGTAAGTAATAGTGTTAATTATTGTCATAATTTGCATTATTTTTAGCTGCGCTGACTTTATGTATGTAGGATTATTTGACTAACGAAATTAATTAACGTTAATACGTTTGCGTTTTGCCCGGTTGTTACGTAAACACCGATGTAATTGAGTTTTTTGTTGTTGTTTTTGCTACACCTTGTATAATCCCGTGAAATTTGTGATGGTGCACTCTACATTCAGAGACACTGACTTCCTTATTTCTTCATGCAACTACCTTCTAAAGAGTGCAATGTTTTTATAAGAGTTACAGCTTGCTAATATTATATATTTACTATAATAGTTTGTAAAGACTGCAGCTCGGGAGAAATAGTATTCTAATATTCGATGAATGTGTATCTATATGTAGTAAGCAAACAATAATTTCTACGTGCCATTTTTAAAATATCAAAGTAATAATTATTAACTTTGTATTTATTATCGAGTTTAGACCACACTCACTCATGCATTCTCACAATAGGTTTAAAACTTGATAATTTCTAACTAAAATTATGCGTGTGGCGTAGTCTTTGCTCCGCTCTGTAAGGTTAAATATAATCGTGCATGCATGCATGTACGAGAGTTTATTTGTAGAAACATTTTGCTAAACCACTGCTGGGTGTAAAATTCTGTATCGTACGCAGTGTTACTATGAAAAGAATAAAATGCGCTGATGTGAGTGATTTAAGTACCAACAACTAGCGTGTATATTGCTACTGTAAGTACAATATTTTCCAACAAACAAATGCGAATATTTATTTGGATGAAAACCTCCTTTCTCTAATAATTGCATAGTTTTCGAAATTATATAAACCATTCGAACAAGCTAACGAATAAAATTGTATTGTACTGGAATCATCCATTTACACACAAAGGGTCGAATGAAGTGTTCAACGTTGTAAAAACTGGAAGCTTATTAGTAAACTGGCGTTAGAAATACACTACGACTCGTTAAAATACATACCAAAATAGCTTGATGAATTTGTGTATCTATCTATGCCGAAAGCCATGATTGTACATCTCTCAAAGTTATACCTCCTAAACTCCTAATTCTAAATTTTTATTCAAAGCTATCACATTTAAAAGTCTGGGTAAATTAAATGGTTCACAGCTGCAAGCCAATTAGTCACATTTTTTGTAATAGTATTCAATTAGATTTAGAGGCTGCAGCTTACTTTTCAGCTAAAAAAAACTATTTCCGATTTAATCTTTTTAAAAAGTTGTCACGAATAAAATATGAAATGCTTATTATGAAAATAAATATATCATCATTATTGTATGAAGGTGAAGGCGGTCGGTATACTTGTCATTCGTAACTTCAACATGCTGCAAGAATGGAACTTTCCGCGTGAATACAGTACGAAATGGAGGGAGGAAGCTTAAATTGTGGAATCGTGAAACGAATCAAACTGAGCATTGCAAAATTTGGAAAGTCTCCTCGCACCGTATGCATTGCCAATGCCAATGATCTAAGAAAAAAATGAAAATTTTAAAACAGTCTAGAAACATTTTTTAATAAATCTTCCTTATTGACTAGAGGAGCATTTTAACAAGGTGGGTAATAATTATAACTAAATTAAGTTTTAGGACACAAAAATCTGCTTTTATATGCTTGCTCGAATTTTCCATGTTATAGATCTTTTCACTCTTTCTCTTGGGTTGTATTACAGACACATTTTTTACAACCATCAATTTTTTTCTCGCAGCTTGTGTATGTTTGTGATGCTCAGGAGTAAACTTCTTTCATATCACATAAACACTACATAATGTATAAACAGAGTTGACATTCGTACGAACATAACACATTGCCAATTTTCATCTGTCGCTCCTACCTTAAACTGTTTTTTACATAACTACATTTTACGTACTCTTTCTAATAATAATGAGTTCGACTAAAATACTCTGCTATATGTATTTAGTAGCTGCTATGTTTTTGTGTAATCACAAAAATTATATAACTGTGTCGTTCCACACTTCATTGTACGTTGCACGCTTATAGTTAAACATTTTATTACATATTCACTATTTAGAAACTACACTTTCTTTTTTTTACAAACTGTACGTGGAATATATAGAACCCAGCATTATCGACAAGATATGTTCCATAGACTTGACTCATTTTTTGTGTTATTACATGTATAATGCTATAAGAATTACATTTTTTTTGCATTTCACAAAAAAACTAGACGATTTATTAGTTATTAGGTATTTATTAAAGCTATAGAATTTCTCCATAAAATTAAATCGGGTTTGAACTCACTTCTCAAAATGTAAACAAACATACAATGAGTGCAATAAGGAGTATATATCGTCGTCTGAGATTTCTCTGGTCTCTGTAAATACAAATAATTTAATAGCACAAAGGACGCTGCAGCTGGGAACATTTTCATCAACCCAAAATCAACAATAATAATAACATTTTTACTTCTTATCAAGCACTTTTTGACAACCCTTTTGAAATCTACCGTACGCTTTGCTTTCTCCATACCCTTACAAAGTGTACAAGGTTCCATACAATTTAGCATACTATTTTTAGCACATTTCCATACACCTCTTCTTTATATCAGTCTTAAAGCAATCCACAACCCGCATCCTAAAAATTCTTTTCTTGATCAAATTAGAAAGGATACCGAAGTATTGAGTAAGCCTGAGGGTGGACTGCTGTTCGCCAATGCGCATTTTCATCTTGAAGTTCCCTAACGCCTACCACCAGTCTGGGGATTTCAGTGTGGTGATTTTCGTTCCATCACTTTTGTCATGGAAGTAATTTCATTTGTCACGAGGATCCGAGAGATTGCCCGGAACGAAATAAAATTTCATCAGGAATTTTTACTACCACGATTTTGAGCTGTTCGTTCGTTGGTAATGTATTGTGAAAAAACCTGGTATAAAATATTGTACACACAAGTAAATCACTCCAAAAATCGTCCTATGGCAAATAAAATTACTACAAAAGTGTCAGTGTAAAAACCAAAATGTCGAAATCCCCAAAACTCCGTACACCACCCACATGCCCAATGGTTTCCTGCCATTGAAGCGTCAAGGAATTTACAAAGGTGTAGTAAAATGATTATTGATTCTACAATAAATCAATATGTTGATAAAGTTACAATATCATGAGAGTTAAGAAATAAATCTGCAAATGTAAAGTAGCAGGAGCAGAGTCCATGAATACTTTACGTCCAACCAACCACACACATTGCTTTTAACTCACTCAGTCAGTTCGAACAAAAGGATTTTTATACATGGTTTCACCGGGACGTTGGAATAGCTACGTAAAATTATACATCACAAAAAATAAAATATCAGGGACGAGATAAAATGCTATATTGTTTGTGCACCGATATTTTATAGTACATGGGCAAGTTAGAGTATCATCTTGCCAATTTAAATTCAATGGAATATTATTACAGCACTAGACATAGCAAACATTTTGTACATAACCCAAAAACTTACGGTAATAAAATTCAAGAACGGATATTTTTACATACAAAAAAAACAACATGGTATTTCTATATACGAACTTTCACTACCACCTCTCACATGACAGCGTATAGTGTAACATTGTGATGACAACACTTTCAATTGAGACTTTCACTCCGGTAACAGTACTCACTCAGTACTCATATCTCCTTTATCTACCATATACTCCAGCTGTGTAAACACATTTACTGTATACTTTCTACCCATATACGAGTATAAATCACAAATAAAGGTATCTGTTGACACTGTCAATGTTGCGTGCCTTATATATTTACCATATCTAACACATACGGACGTTGACAAAAGAAACGAAAGTTACACTTTTCCCTGTCGGCATCCCTTTTTTATAGACCGATAACATAATAGAATCCATTTGACTATTATTCATTGATACAAGTAAAAGTCAGCTTTTTTCAGGGCAGCGTCACTTTTACACCCTTTTTCGGAGAGCAACACCCACCTTTTTTAAATGCACCGATAAATTTATGGTAAGCACGTGACGTGCTGTACGTCAATGTAACTGAAATATTTCCGATAATATATGTACTCGCACCCTATTTTCTTTACAAGAATCAGTCAAAGGATAGTAAATAAATTCAAAACAATTATTTCTGGCCGGTTTTTTTTTCTCCTTTTTTTCTCTCCAGTAACGTGAAATGGACAAAAGTCAACAGGGAGTTTCATGTACCAGTAATTTTTTGTACAATTTTATTATTATTTCCAGTGAAGTTTTTAGAAATGGTAGTAAAATGTAGTGGAGTATGTTTTAGGATTTAGATTTTGTCACTGCTATTGTTTTTGATGTTATTTTAAATGTATTCGAAAAAATTTTCCCAAAAAATCCTAATGAATTTCTTTTACTTTAATTTACTCTTTTCTCCGAAAAATGGGAAATTTTGAGTAATTACGAAATAAAGGACAAATTTTCGGAAAAATTCATACAAAACAAGCCAGCAGTTTCTATTTTGACTTTAAGTTCCCACTTTTTGAAATTTTTGCATAGGAATTTTTATTTTGCTTAAAATAATGTGGAACAAAAATATTCCTATTGAGAGAATCAATATATTTGTCGTCTCAGTCGTTCCTATACAAGTAGACCTTATGCCCTGCTCAAGGCCTGTACACCAGTACATTTTGATTGAATAGCCTCTTCTTACATAGTATTAGTATATGCTAAAATAAAAGGAGCGGTTTCACATTTCCCACATCGCTTATTTACACAAATCCAAATGGCTGCAATATAGTAATTCCGATACAGAATAATTATTTTTTTTATGGATGTGGTGGCACGCGTGCAAATTTTTCTAAGGATATTTCTCGTGAGTAAATATTTTTTTCTTTTAAATCAGCTCATCAACACTGGTGTCAAAAATAAGCGTAGATTTATATTTGTCCGTGCGAGAAGAACGTCCGACGCAGTTTTCGTTTTTTTGGAGGTTTGAGTAACAATTTATTTTTCCTACCTTTTTTTTATACATATGGGTTTTACATAACATGTAGAATATATATTTATGTATATATATAATTTAGGTAATTTTTATTACTATTCGGTATTGGGTTGATGAGACTCCTCAATTTAAGAACGAGTAAATTATATTAAGTGAGGTAGTGCTCATCATCAGTGCTCTCACAATTCAGTGCTGACATTTATGGCAGCCGAGATTATAATTTAGCCTGATATCATAGCTATTTAAATGTAGGCATAGCTGCATTTATTTAAACTACACATTTAAAAATTTCTTTTCTTTTCGAGAATGTTCATGTATATAAATGTACCACAGCTCTTAGTTTGATTACATATGTGTTTTCATGTGAGTTTTAGGTATACTTTCTCCTTTCAAGTCCCCATTTTTTTCTTTTGGGCAAATGAGGATGAGAATGGCTCAATGAGATTTTTCTCTTTTTTGTTTTCTTCTTGATACAATAATATTTTCTGAGTATGCAATTCATCATCTGAGTGCTTTTTACATTTGTATTGCTATACTACATTAATATGTACGTTACGTACTAGTATATATATTGCGATTTTTTACCATTATTATTTTTTTGCTACACACAGACTCTCTTTCAACAGAGTTCAGATCTTGAATTGCTCTTATTGAATTATTCGGAAATTAAATCCGAGATCTGAATTCTCACCTTTTCATTAGATCATTCCGAGAAACACGTTAGGAGGAAAAGTGACTCTCCATATTTTTGACGTATACAAATTGATGTCGTCACAACATGGACGTTTTCTTTTTCCTTTTACCATTAATAATAATAATAATAATTATAAATGCAAGAGCCTTTCTGTACAATGCTTTGGAAACTAGTGGTAAGAGTAATGAATGAGTAGATTAGAGAAGGTATGAGAGGTCACCGACGTCCAATTAAAAGAAAGATGGTTTTTATCACTTCGACCCGAAGGCGGGGTGAGACCAGGAGGAGAGCCACAGGTTGAACGAGGAATTCACAGTAAACAACAAGACCACAAAAGAGAGCGGCTCCGGGTGGTAAAGTAGCTCCTTTGAGTCCAACTACAAACATTGCTGGTAAATAGAGGAGAAGGTGTCCTACACTCACAGCATATGAAGCAATAGCTCTCTTTGCAGGTCCAGTCTTTCCTTTCGGCCGAAAATGTTTGACACGAGTTCTCGGCCGTGATTTCTTCACCATTCGGACTTGTAGAACATTATTATTGTCACTACCCTCTCCCCCAGCACGCTTCCCACTGAAATTAACTTTCTTATTATTATTATTATTACCTTCAGGTCGATCCTCACTTGTCTCTGGTTCACTACTACCAGCAGCAATGGAAATGGCATTGGGATCTGAAAAATTATATTCTGCATTGGGTGGGATGGCAACGGAGATTTGACCCGCGTCCACGCGGGTCGTTCTTTCTAATACCCCACCCTCTATACTCTCACTACTACCACAAGTTGAACTTCGATTCTCCATAATAACGTCAATGGTATTCGTGGTTTTTGAAGGGACATTGACAGTGTTGTCCAATGGCCATGAGTACACTGACAGAGGGACCATCTTCTGCTCATTGTCACCATTTTTACTGTCCACACCACTCTCATTGTAAGTGTAGAGTTGTGAACGGGGAGAGTTCTTAGCTAAAATATTACACTCATCAAGTTCGCAGGTGACATCTTCGAAGAGACCAGGCTTCGAGGGTTTAATCACCAGATTGGACGTAAATAGCGCTTTGTCACTCCCTGCTATCACTCCTTTTGGATTATTAGATCGAACGACGGAGTCGTACATTGTCATGCTATTGAAATGATTCATATTATTTCGATGTTTTGCCATGCCAATGTCCGCTTGATCAAAGGATTTTGACTGGGCGAATAAGAAACCTTTTCTTACAGGTTGCTCCTCTGTTGGTTCGTCCTGCGACTGTGACTGCTTTCGGAGTGGGGGTTGTTGTAGCTGCTGCTGTTGTTGTTGTTGCTGAGCCAATTGATGCTGAGATGTGGTTGAGCCATCGAAGGATACGGAGTGTGTTAATTTTCGTACTGAAAAATCTGATGATCCATCGTCTTCTGTGAGACGATCGTAGTCATTGAGATTTGTATCGCTGGAGTTTTGAGGGAATGATGAGGAATCGTATGATAGTTGATTAGATCGAGCAACTATTGACGTTAAGTTCGATGGACAATACGCGGCAGCACTCTCACTCCAAACACGCCGATGAGTTAACTTCGAAGTGGGTGCGAAAATTGGGGGCTTGGAAGCACTGTATTGATCACTCAAGGCTCGGCGATGGCGACCCTTTTCACTGGAAAAAAAGATTTACATAATATTTTTGGTTAGTAAATTTGTATCATCATTACACTGGAAACAGCAAATATTTTCTCGTCATTGTGTAAATCTGCAGGAACATTATTTTTCCAAATAGTATTTTTTCTCTCCAAAGGGTAAGGTTCGAGGTAGTAATTCCTCCGATTTGTACCTACATATTTCCGCCATTTCTGCTCTGTTAAATTAAACTTAAAGCGCAGAATCTAGAAAAAATCTTAGGGTATTAAAAATATAATCCCAGAAATCCTACTACGCGCTATAAAAACTTTATTGCAACGTGAAAAAAATAAAAGTTAATCCCTTTTATTGAACAAGATTCTTATACAAAGCATTATTATAAAAATATTCTACCCAGTCTCTGTCTCCTAACGGAATAGAGATTTTGTAAGTTATTCGGCTTTAAAAGCTTGAGCCAGTATATCATCATTAGCTCAGATATAGGAAGTAGCTCTAAATTATATGATTTTTACTACGTTTTTTGTGTATACATATTTTTTGGGAAGAAAGCAAAAACTTGTAACAAAGTTAACCTAGGGAATTGATATCATCATAAGATAAAGGTAAGTTGAGATTGTTTTATTTTTCAAATATTCACTGATTACCTTCTCCAGCAAGGTTAGTGATAAAACTTTCACTCTCTAGAGAATTTTCGCGAATAAAAAAGGCTCGGGATAATTTTTTATAGGACTTTTCAGCTTATATGGGTTAAAGGCATGAGATTTCAGACTCTGTTGTAACTTTGATTTTATATAAAATATTTTCGAAACACTAAGGATTTCATAAGTGTAGACTTACCTAGAAGTGCCACAAGATTCAATATCTTCTATTAAATCATCTGGCGTGGGTTCGAAGGGAGCATTATCGCATAGTTCTGCATACAATTTTGACTCTTTCTCTCGTTTTCTTTTCCTGCGCCTTCGTCTTGCAAATGCGAGGACATAGCCTGTGGTCAGACTTACCAAGCCTATGCAATAACCAGCAAAGACGATGATGAAGAAAACTAGCGGAACGTTTGGGATACATAAAGCCAATGCTGGTTGGAATGTATGACCGAATGTAATGGTTGCTCCGTATGACCCCATTATAGCAACCACCCAAATTATCACCTGAAAATAAATTTAGCCCAAATTATTAGAAACTTTAAAAATTCTATGTATTTTCCAATGATACAAAAAATATCGTCTAAATTCAAGTATAATTAAAAATGTTACATGAATTCACATTTTTTAATTACATTTAAATGGATAGGAGAATAATGCTAATTTTTTATACTTACGAGGCAAATGTTACATGTCCGGACAGAAAATATAGGGTAGCGTCCAGTGGGTAACCACACAGCCAGAACCCTATCTGCTCGATACAATGCAACTGCCAGAAGATGCATCGTCCATAGAGAAGCTGTGGTTGTACTCACAGCCGCACAGACTGTGTCTCCATAGCTCCACTCACCCTATAAATTCAATTTCATCCTATAAAAGCACCCCCTTATAAAACTAGACCAATATATACGTACACCACACGTACTCAAATATCAACTCCATCAAATATTTACTTGTGAATGAAATTCCCCAAAATGTCATGTACCATTTGTAGGAACATGAAAACTTAAAATAGATACTGACGTAATAGGGAATGGAAGAATCCCCTTGGGATAGAACTCGAGAACAAACAATTACATTAAAATTATTCAAATATACAAATGCAAGTACATAACTCCCAACTAATCAACTTAACCAATTAAAAACTCAATTCAAGTAATGGATTTCATCCCAGGTTAAAAGCATCGCCGAGGTTTCTAGAACAAAGCCTTTAATCCATCCACTACCACTGAATTTTTTCCCCCTGCACTGCCCTCCTTTCACAATTATTAGGTCAATAAGTGGACAATGGAATGACTATCCACTCCCCATTACCTTCCATGTAACGTCCTCCGTGGATGTTAATGGAAATTGAGATGCGGCTAAAACTGTGTCATTTCTTCTAAAAAAAAAGACACTCCGAACTCTCTGACTCTAAAAAATACACTACTTTAAATCTATTTTTCTATGAACCCTTTACAGTTGGGTCTTGTGAAATCCTTCCTTCTACTACAATTAAAATGCTGCTACTACTCAAGATGCTCACCAGTGCTTTATTAATTCATATGTATTCATGGTATTTGACATACCTCCAATCATAACCTGTGATCCATAAATCGATATAATAGCGAAAGGAGAAGAAGTGAATAATTACAGGGTAAATTACTTAATACACGACTTGTAAGTAATTATACAATTAAATTGCGATTGAAATTGCTTTCTCCTAGCCGTGTATCAGAAATCTTTATTTATCTGACCTCCACGGACTCAACTACAAGAGCTTACACTAATTAGTTATCTGCATGAGTACTCGTCTATTGGCTACCTGCCTTAATCAATCTCACCATTGACAATTAATACAGTGGGCGCTATGTGGGCAGATTTGCAGAAAAACGGGATTTTGAATTTCGCCTGAAAGTGCAATTAGTGCAAACTAGGATCACTTATGGATTTTTTAAATATCCTATAAATCCTTTTCCAAATGACTCCTATTGTGGGAATAGTGGATTTTTTAAACTTGGGGCAATGGGAAGAACATGAGCTAAAGGGCACCGTCCAGCCTAGAAAAGCCCATGGATTTGGCGGCATGGAAAGGGATTTTTATGTATTTGGATGGGTATCCCATCGTATGGGTTTCTGTCCCTACAAATATTTCACTATAAATATCATTTCCTCTGAAAGGAACTCCAGATCTGTCATTTTGCTACCACATGTTTTATATTACAATGGTAGTAAAATTCAATGTGAAACTTTATTCTCAACTTGAAGTTAAATAATACTGGCAAAAGTAGGGGGAAAAATATTCCATCTCCTCTCAGAAATTACATTAGACATTATTCTAACAAAAACTTTTCGTCCAGCAGGAACAATAATAATACATAATAATTATTACTATTGCAAAAGCAAGTACATACGTAGACTTTCCCAGGAAAAGTCCATACTTCCTAGGAAGAATGCACATAAAAGGTCCAACTTCCCACAAAACCCACACATACTCTCGCCTTTCTCACACAAATTTAAATAGCACGGTGGTATTTTAAATAAGTAGGACACTCACTACTAATTATGTACAAGCCATACGAGTCATTTGAGGGAGTGAAAGAGAGAAACGGAGAGGAAGAGATAAAAACATGGGAGATTCTTCGCTCCAAAATCATATTCATTACATAACATGCTCTCGCGAAATTATGCACACAAACATTTCTCCTAGGATTCAGTCTCCACAGTGTGCATACTAGTATAGTATGCGGAGACGAAAGGAAGTTGGGGTTTGAGTTGAGTACATATAGCGGAGAGTGTCAGAATGACAAAACTATTCAAAATGTATTCAAGCTCGGAAGAGTAAAATGTAAAAGATAAGAATTATGTATATTACCTGGACGATTGCGACTAATGGAACGGGTAGAACTAGCATAGCGCCGAGGCAGTCTGCGATACAAACATGTCGTATGAGGAGAAAATGTACCATCCGTAACTTGAGGCTGTCTCGACTGATATTGACAATCACACTTCCGTTGGCGAACACAGCTGCGGTCATTATCACAGCCAGCAGAGTTACCTGGGAATTTAAAAAAACAAAATATCATTAGAATTTTTAAATCAATTTTTACTCATTCATATTATTTATTATACTCTCTATTTTATCATATCCATTAAAAATCATATAGGAATCCTGGAAAAGAAAAATTTTGGCTTTACTTCCAAGTACAATACACATCATTCATCAAAATATTTCCGTCCTCTAAAGTATTGATATTGCAAATGTTATTGGCTTTCTCGGAAAACCCTACCTATAGAAATTGTCTCAAGGGAAAAAAACTACACTGTAGAATGTTTACTTATTTGCCTTGAGGTAAAATCCAGATATTTGTTTGCTCTCACTCAGCAATGATGAAATATCGTAGCTTTTAGCTACATTAAAAAATACGAACATAGCGGAGACAAGCAGAAGCAGACAAAGTATGGCAAAAGCCTTAGCTCTCCCGCTCTGACCCAAATACATGAACCCTCGGAATATTATAAAGTCCACTTGAGGAAAGGAAGGAATCCAAAAGCGTTGACGTCATAAATAACAAGGAAAAATCAATTTGATTGTCCCTCCTTAATTAGACACAAAGTTCCTATATCACTTCAATCCCATATGTTTTATAAAGGACCACGTGCAGTACCCATAGATTTTGATACCCACACACATCATATAATAAAAATAAGTAACATACACGTCCGCATAAATACTAATAATATACGATATGATGTTGTAAGCTTGAGCAATTTTTAGGCAATTTTTTTGAAATATCTTCGATTCTTCCCTCCTCTATAATTATTTTAATATTGTCTTCTCCGATACAATAATGGATTATCGTGGAAAATCCACATATTTCTTTCTTTTTTGTCTTTGAAATGTGACGTCGGACTGAAAATACTTTTTGAAAAATTTCAATGCCCTACCTATTTAAATGCATTACTAAAGTGGGGAAAAGCTTGATTTTGCCATGCGTATCTATGTATTGGTACAATATGAAGGCTGTAAATACATTGAAAATCGATTAATGTGTGATGTAAGTATGGACAAAGAGAGAAAAAAAGTTCGTGGCTGTAATCAAAATTGTGTCAATATGTGATAGAAGTAAACAAAATGGTGCGGAAGGTGTTTACCCTACCCAATGTTCTATATGTGAGTAATAATTATACAGAAGGAATATTAACAAGGATTCTCTCTATGAATTTCCACAATATTTCCTACAAGACATAAAAATACATACATGACTATGCTCAAGCTTGGTTAGAAACTACAAGGTTTGCCCTCACATTGAATTTTATTGTCACTTATTCATTTTGCTTGTATGTCTCTCGTGTGTTAAATGGTTGAAGACCATGAAGTTCTTGGGCAACTTTCCAATCCTCATTACTTTATCGGTTAAATTTAGGTTTTTAAAAGAACGTTTCCAATACATAGCCAGGGCTGTGAGAGGGAATAGGAGTCTCCCTATAAACTCTAATCTAATGAGATGACAAGGTTAGTCCTCCTTTTGGAACAAGATCTTTATTCCCATGGGAAAAACCCCCTCGGGTTCAAACATTGCTCTAATGCGGAGGCTCTGAAAGAATCTATCAGACATATGCGATTAAAATATCACGATTAGTTGGGATTTAATGAGCGAAACGAGTGATTTTACAATAATTGACAAGATTTTCAAAAGTCAAAATCCCTACAAATTTTCCCATCCTTGGATTTTTTTTCTTCTGCTCACTTTTATTTTCTTGTTACTCATTCTCAGTCAATATTGAAGACACAATGTGAAAAATTTTGTCAATTCTAAAACTAAGGAATTCAATTATTAAATGGACTTTTTATGAAAAAAATATGAGGACAAATTCCCTACATTTTACATGTACTTAAATACTTATTGTGATTTCAATTCTTTTACTTAAATTGGCTTACAAATATATACGAGTATATTGAAGCCCGTCCTTGTCGTGTGTGTTCAATTGCTCTTATTGCGCAAGAAAAAAAAATTAAAGGTAGGGAAAAAGTTTTGGCAATAATTTCGTGAATTGAACGACGACGTCAATGATAATCGAAAATTATTACCGAGTTTTTTTGACGTCCACATATATGTACATTATATGTATTCTGATAGGAGCACCTGGACTCTCTCCTACGTAACCCAATAATAATTATTCAATTGGAAACCCTCCCGTACTAGAATAATGGATTGAGCATATATCGATCGTGGGCAGAGCAAGGGTAAATACTGGAAAAAAGTAGGTTTTCCTATCTCACAAAAACTCTTGAATAAATCACAAGAATTCCTTTTAAATAACAGGCCAATGGCTAGGAAAACAATCCCCAGGATTTTTAACCAAACTCCCTTAACGTTTTGCTACATTTGAATTTCACTCCATTCCTTTATGAATATTTCTACGAGTTTTGTGTCTTAGCAAAAATCCAAGGTACTCCTCAGGGTCGATTTATTCATTAGGTTAAACGTAACTTAAAAATACACTCGTTAATTTTTCTTTTCTATTCGCCCTGATTTAAAGAAAAGGATTTTTTGTTCTCTCTATACTTTCTTCCTTGTTTTTACAACATAACAGTATTTTACTCTCATTGTGTCATTTAGAGGAAATGGGACAGGCCCTGACTTAAAAAATCCAGAGAAATGAAGACAGACATTTTCCCCCCTTACTGATGACATATTTTTTTTTCATTAAACAAGTATTAGTATTGACATGAACTATTCTTTCACATTCTTCTAAGGTTATGTACACGTACACAGCTGGCAGACACGTTCAATGTTTATGGGGGGGCTTGGTTTGACATGCGTTTTTTTTACATGTGGGAGAAGCTCCATGGGAAAAAAAATTGGCTACAAAAATTACTTTCTAATTGATCTTCAACAAATATTCCTTTCTCAACATTTTAAGCCCACATTATTTCAAGCATGCTATGTGTGTGTCTACCATATCACGCTAACAAAAAGAACCACTCAGAGGAATTACTTGAATGGAGGGGGATAGCTCGTTCCCTAGAAATTATGTTAATTTATAATGGATGTTAGGGAAATTAGGGAAATTGTACCCAAAGAAAAATTCCCTCCTATATAAATTTTCCTAGAAATTACATTATTGGAAAACTCTTCCATATTTTTAACAAGTTTGTGTGTATATAGCACCATATAGGAAAAAGTACTGCGCATAATTTAGTACATCATACAAAGAATATGGACAAATGAAAAAAGTGACTGATTTGTTTTGTTTACTATTTCCAAAGTTTTCCCTTGTATTTGATGTATACGTGCGTTATTAGAAGGGTTTTGGGAAGAAAGTAATGCCCAATTAGTACCAATTTCCAAGCTATACCCTGCACTGTAAAAGTAGACACGTACGACAAAAATGTTTTTTTTTCTAAATAAATCCTTTATGGAATATCTTCACTTTTATTGCCCTACTTATACCCATTTGATTGAGTTAATTCTCCATGTACTACAGACAAATAATAAATATGGGATGACTCTCTCACGTATACAAGAAATGCTCAAAGTTTATTGTCTCCTGTAATTGCACTATATTCATTCCCATGCCCCACCATGTAATTTTCAATAAGTAATGTGAACTCACACGCAATATTATCTTTCCCTTTCCTATCTTTCCCCATGTATTTCAAAAATTATCCCGTTAATTGACTATATAATAATTCAGATAACTTTATTCCCATATAGAGCAGTTGAAAATATTTCTCTAGACTTCCATGACATATCCTACAATTATTATAGCTATACAGCATAACAATAAAATTACATTACACATTAAATCCATGAATTCCCTTAGAATTTTACCTATACCAAAGCGTTGACGTCATAAATTAAAATCAATGAAATTTTGCTTTAAAGAACAAGGTCAAGTTACGTCGTACAAGGATAGGAAAAAAATACTAACAAAAACATTGTCTGTCTTTTTAAAACTTGTCATAAATACGTGTAGGAAAAAAAAAATTAAATATTTTCATATCAAAGTGAAAGTACGTTTTTCAAGGAGCTTTCTCCATAGCGTGGTAAGAAAAAAAGTAAGATTCTCTGTTAGATTGAGAATGAAAGGAGGAGACTTTGGTGGAGTGCGGTGTGGAGATGATGGCTTTAACGTTTAGCTCATCCTACGTCATCATTTTGATATTCATAGGTTTTCTATTAATACTCTTGCCTAGGTAGGTATAGCTTCTACATGTAAGATACATATTATGTACAGTTATATTTCCTACTCTGCAGTCCCTTTCATGGACTCTCTAGAGTTTCCAGCCTTTTATAGAAAATTCATCAGGAGCCTTTCCCTCCGTCTCGCTCTATTTCACTCTTATAGTCCAGTCTAGTGTAGTATAATAGCCCATGGAACAAAAACTTTTTATTATTTTCTTGAAAATTCTCAAGAATAATAATTGTGAAGAAGTGGGAAGTTTTTCAAATTGAAAAAAATATTGGGTGAGAAAAATTGACCTTATTAAGGAAAAGAAGGTTGTAGGAAAATACTTGTAAGCCCAGGAAATTGGGAAAAAATATTTTTCCTCTAACATTTAAATGTAAAGAGAAGATGTTCAATAAAGGTCTCAAGTATGGAATGGAATTAAAGTAGAAAATTATAAGCCATTCAAGGTGAAAGGGCTGGAGGGAAAATCAATTTTCATCATAAATTCATACATACTTTCCCTGTAAATACAACATAGAAAGTTAAACATTTCCGATTGGACCTCCTTCCTTAATAAATTGCCCAGTTATAAAGCCAAGGCTTGTAGTGGTCATAGGAGAGAAAGAGAGAGAGAGAGAGGGGAACTTCACCCCTTCCCTTATACAATATTCATCTATAAATGTTTACGTATCTCTAGAAACGTAGGTTCTAATATTATATTTCCCAAAGACTTGACGGGCAAAACTCTTTTAGCACAAAGTTAGTAACAAAATCAATTACGTGAGGGAAAAATCATTGTAGGTTTCTCCATTTAAACGAATGTTTTTTCTCTCCTTCAAATCCTCACAAGTTATACATGGGACGTACATATAGGGGAAGAGAGATAGGGAAGTTTTTGACGTAGGCGCTCTGAACTCAATTCCCATGATTGCATTTACTTCCACAGAATTTATTCAATCATTTCATATCCAAGTAAAACAAGGGGCTCTGTATATATGGTCCAACTCATATGCTCTAGTACTTTTATCATTAAATTTTTAACCCCTCCGGTGGAGATCTTCTCTTACATTGAAATTACATCCTTGGAAGAGTAAGAGTAGGTAGTGTGGTCGTCTGTACACACTAAAAATTTATCTTACCACCAACATATTGAGTGGAATATGTATTGTCTAAGTAATTTGCCCAAATATGTAATAAAATACATAGAGACATTCTTAGTGGTGAGTTTTACCATGTGACATATAGGGCTTTGGAGGAAAGTGCATTTTATGTTGACAAACTGAAGGGAGGGATTTACGACTGACTGAGACTCACTGAGAGAAAATAATAATAGAGAAACCATATGAATCCCTTGAATGTGAAGTAAATAGGAGATATTTTGGTTTTTGAAACATGTTCTATTTCTTGGAAACTGGGATGACTTTTGTGTCGAGGGAAATGCCAAAGTTTACTATAGTTTTCTCCATGACTCGTATGTATTTTTATATGGAGGAAAAGTCATAGATTGAAAGTTTTGTGTAAAGTTGAAATTCGAGGAATTCTGAGACTCAAATGACAAAATAAATATATGAGAGAGAGAGAGGGTGAGGGTACATTATATGGAAGGGAAAAGCTATATGAAAGGAAAATGGAGAAAAAAATGGATTCTCTTTAAATGAAGTTGTAAAAGGTAAAGAAAAAAGGAGATAAACAGACGAGAAGGGGGACGACAAGAGAGAACTTGAGAGTTAAATTGTGTGAGACATAAATGGTGTGATAGATATTTTCGGTGGAGGAGAAGAATCAATGGTATGGTTTATTTTTTGGTGGATATGTAATTTCCTGTAAAAATATTTTTGGGGGGAAAAATGCTCACCTGAAGGGGTCGATTGACGACAGGTAATTGGATCGGCGGTGGAGCGGCGGGTGGAGGAGCGGTGGATGAGAGCCCATCCAAATAATTACTGAGGACGGGAATTTCATTGTCGGCATTATTATCGTCATCGTGCTGAACAAGATTGGGTAACCAAGGGATTTGGCGAATGTGTGGCTCCGCATGGAATTCTTCATGACCGTTGATGGCGATCGCAAAGATCAATAGAGAGACAAAATGAAAAATCATTGTCTAAATAATTAGACAAAGATAAGTAGAGAGCCGATCGACGTGGGTCTGATGAAGACTTGGCTCTCTGCCACCAAATTCCTCTCGTTCCCACACTTCTTCTTGACAATCTTGATGAGATGCTTCTTCCGTCTTCCTCCTCCTTGTAGTAGTAGTAGTAATGCTCCGAGAGATTTCTCAACTCTGACTTTCTTTAACTTTTTGTTCCCAGATTTACTTCTGATGATGATCACTTGTTCTTTTTGGATGTCTTTTAATGCTCGGACACCGTCGTCTTCGTCGTCTTTTCGTCGTCCCAGAATAAACTTCTGACGCTTCCTCTCCATCTCAGGCTTACTTCATCGGGTGCTGTCTGCAGTCCCGCACTTGCTCTGCAAAATAGTCCCAAAATGTTCTCATTTACATTCATTTTCCTTTACGTACTCATGATTGCTTGTACTCTCGTTTATATTTACAATATAGTAAGGCTTGCTCAAGAATTTTGTTCCTCATCTTTTTGTGTTTGTGTGTATATTTTATCATCGGAATTTTACTTTTTTCTAAGAAGAAGAAGCCAAACAACTTTTCCTATTCATTTCCATGTAAGAACCATAAAGCTAGGCTACTTGAATGAATTTTTTATCCCCAGTTGGATAGTTAACACTTAATTTATGCATAATCGATAATTCTCCAGCCTTTCCCTCTTCACTGCATACCTCGGGATTTATACAATGAATTTTTACAGCTGTAACTGCCTCCATAGTTTTTATGAATGGCTCGTCATGTGTTTTCCCACCGGGGAACTTCCATACATTTTAGTCCCATCTATTACAACGTACATGTATGTACATTTTTATGTACATATATAATAATTGTAAGTCATCAATTGCCTTTAATAAAATGATCCAGAGAGGAGAAAAAACTTGGCCCTCATAAAAGCTCATTTTATATTTCCCTCATAATTTTTACGCTTGATCTTTGGAAGCTCTAAATTTCTCGAATTTCATGGGGGGGGGGAATGTATCGTAATAAGAAAACCTTCCATGTTGAGGATCTCTACTGTAATTGGTAACAATCAGATGGATAGCGGTAATATGGTTTTGGGTAAAAATGACATTCTCCCTAATACTATGTTGCTTGGGGTGTGTGTGGGACTATTTCTATAGTAATTGTATAGAAGTTGGCGGATGTACGTGACAATTCTATAGAGGATAGAGGATATAGGGAAATAATTAGAAGTAACGTTATATAGAGGATGAGACAGGCATCTCCGCTGCTTTAAACCTTTTGATAACATATGTAAGTGATATTGAAAGTCATACAGGCTTCTCGTTCTACCTGTCCTTGGAACATGAGTCGGTCCTATTATTCTTTTAATTGAGGAAATACAATCTCACATTAGACGCTGGTGGATATGTAGACATTGTGGATGAGTCAGCTCAATAAAAATGACAGTTAGAATGTTTTCTCTAGACATTGATTCAACTGCTTCCTTCTACCTTCAACCTGTTCTCCTCACAAGTAAAAACCTATAGAAATTCTATTAATATGAAGGGAAGGCTTCTTCATATTTTATGACCTTTGCATAAGGCAGTGTCTCTCTTGTTTGAACAATGCCCCACTTCCGTTCTTATAACTTCCTCTCAATTTGTTTTCTACCTCTACACGTAACTTTTTTCCCTCTAATTTCTCCGGCATTCCATATACATGCCATTTCCAGGTTTAGACATATTTACAAATGTAACCTGACGTTTACCACTTATTTGACTCTCACTTTGAATGAGCGGAGACATTTTCGTATTCAGAAGATTTTTTTTGTGATATAGAAAATTTGTGGATATTTCTATAGTAGTTAAGAGATTAGACTGATGGAGTATGTAATCGTTTGTGATAAATTCCTTTGTACAAATAATAAAGGTGGGGGTATTGCTATTCTGTAGGAACTAGGAAGGGAATGACTCTGACGGGATATTTTTCATGTGTCTATAAGAAAATGTGTTTTGTTATGCTAAAAAGATGTGAAAAATTCAAGGACACCCAATTTTGGGAATATGTACTAATTTGTGGAGAGGAAATCAGGAAGGGTGATATGGAGAAGGGACACGTGGCTAGTGTTAATTCATTTGGTGGAGATAGAAAAGAGGTTGTTGAGAAGTGATAGAAGTGTATGCAGGTTTAATAGGATGTGACTGATTTACAATGGGTAAGTGTGTGTGTGTGTGTGAGGCTAGGAATGGCTTAATAAATGGTTCCTTTAATTCCCCATGAAAATCAATGTACACATACTGACACATTGATCAATCTGCGTGTGTGAGCATGTCAGCCATGTCTTGTCAACGTATCATGAACTGTAGTGTTAAGGAACTGTTGCGTCCTTCTAGAAATTCAATGGATATAAATATTTCATATGCTTTTTTCGCTCTTGGAGATAAGAGGGTGGGGATTTTTAAGGATCCTTATATTTATTTGAGGGAAATGATTATTACATTTTTACATAATAGGAAAAGGAGAGATGAAAGGGAGCAAGTGTATGGGATATTTTGGAGATAAAATCTTTCTCAATGCTCAATAAGTACTAAAGTACTATGTATTTAGATGTATGTTTATGGTCAAAAAGGATTGATATGAAGTGATTCAATCAAATTTCGCAATATTACACATTCCTTCACTCCCTGGTTCCTTGACATTTACAGATAAATGCCATGTGCCGTGAGTATATAGCCCTAGTGTTTTTATGACATTTCTCTATAAATAACCTGTCGTTCCCTTCCATCTTCTTCAACTTGTTCAAACCTTATAGTTTTTATGAGGGAAATGTATTTACTTGGAAAGGACAGGGAGAGGATGGAAGAAAATCACCATTTATATCTTGTAAATTCCATGTCTTTATGGGACAATTCAAGTGTGAATTTGAGAGAGAAGTTGGGAGGAAACTGAAATTTGATTCTATGAATTATTATTGATTATTTTTAATATATTGCGTCAGTCCTACACGTTTTATAGGTTAGAATTCAAGTGCAGGAAAATATTCACGTCCTTTCAAGGAACTCCATTGTAATTTGATGTCTAGGATTTTGTCATCCAGAGCAAGAATTTGTCTGGATCTAAAATAAGTTAATTTTAGCATGCATTTACCTAGGATTTTCTATGATTACAATTATTGTGCTCAAAAATAAATTACAGTCGTAAATATGAAGTAGTTGATGTATTTTGTCTCACATTAATTTCATTGTTAAAAAAATTTGACCCACTTTTGTCTCTCATAGAAATTCCCATGGACCGTCCATGTATTTACTATTGCTGTATACGCTCATGAGTGGAGGAAATGAAGAGTTTTTTGGAAAAGTTACAATTACTAGTAAATGAAAACATTTATAATTTGTGTAAAATATATAGGATTTGACCTAGTAATAATGGTAGAGGCGTTCGTAGGGTGTCAAAGTATTTAAGCCGTATAATTCCTAACGTGTGGAAAGACTCAATATTGATCTAAATTGCACGTGGCTTCTGGAGGCTCAGTCAAGCGCGGTAGTGGCAAAATGTATAGCTCTATAATACGCTATACTACACACAACTAAAAAAAATTACTCAAGTTCATGTCAAAGGGAGTTCAAAGTAATTAATATTAACATATCCAACGCTATTATAAGGGCGGCATAACATTTTATAACATGGCACACGCGTTCCCATAGTAAAAAAAAATCCCGTACGTTTATAATGGCAATGTACTCATATAGAGACAAAAGATATCCCAAGCCCTACATGCAATCACATGTGGTCTTATCTCCAGCTATTATAACTACTGCTATTGCAACTGAATGAGAGAGAGAGAGAGGACATTGAAACACCTCAAGAGTTTGGAGAGTTGCGTGTGATTTTTGTAAATTGTGCCGCTCTACATGTATTTTCTGAGCGCTTTAAACTATAATTTGCGATAGGGATTAATAGCATAGCTGTGTTTCCTTAATTATGTATATGTATATTTTTCCTATATACTCAGAGTTATTATTATTATAATTCCTTTAAAAGAATAATCTGTGAGATAATCCTCAGATGTTAAAGTTTTGATGATAATAAAAGAGTGGCGGCGACGGTGGCGGTGGAAATACAGTCACAGAAATCTTTTCAATTTCCTAATTTCTTACCACCTGGAATCCTACGTAATTGAGTACATGAAATAAATTGATGACATTTTGACTCACCAAAATACTAATGCAATTGACTCATCACTTTTTGTATAGACAATAATGGATTTTATGTATTCATGCAGAGTGTGAGGACATCAATGACACTTTCTTCTCTTGGCAATTGTCTCAGATATTACTCAGGGCTTCATGGAAAGAGACATTTTTATACATGTTGGATACATTAGCGTGGATAGTTTCTTTTCATGCTTTTCCTCTCACATATCTAAAGACACTCATTATACTTATTTCCATGACTCTGTCTCAGCTATATGTAGAGATGAAATATGCTATGAAAATATAAGCCTCAATGAACATCCCCACAAATGAACTTTCTTGCAAAATTATGATAACAAAAACTCTACTCCCATTCATTTGAAAGCCATCAAAATAAAATTGCCCCTTTGACCAGCTGTTCAAAGGGCAAGGCCGCTGCGACAGGACTATGCCCTCCTTCATAATTTCCCAGCCTAGGATTTTTATCATATCCCACCATATAATCAACCATTTCATCCTACCAAAAAGTGTGCATTTTTCTTAAATTTACAAAAAATCCCAAAATTCTACAAATTCAAAAATCTAGCGTTTAAAAAAGTGTTTTTGCAGAAAAATACAAAATTCCTTTATAAATATATTACATACCTCACAGAAATTAGCTTAAACTAAGGAATTTCTCTCGATTACATCTCCCCACATGCAATAAATATTAATCGCATTGAATCTCTCCACACCACACTAAATTAGAACACGAAATATATAAAGGTACAAATTGACCTACCATTTAAAACTGTTGAGGTATTTCACAGAACTGAAGAATGTAGTTTGAAAAATGTCAAAAATTGAAATTTGACCCCAGGAAAAATTTCCTACCACCACCACCACAAATCACACACAGTACACACAGAAAAACACCCGTAGAGAAAAAATTTAAATCAACTGTAGCTCTGTACAAATAGCGGAAAGTTGATGGCACATGAAACCAACTTGCAATGTACGAAAGGAATTGTATTTAATTCCCTATGTTCTTTCTCCCTCTATTTTTTTTCTCTCCCAAGAAATGATTGTAAAAGGAAAAATATTTCTATAGTGGAAATTTTTTTTTTTTGTAATTTTTGGGGAAAAAAATCTGACCAATCCTTATTGACACAATGTATAAGAAATTGTATAAGGTGACAAGCCACAGAGAAAAGATGAATCACTGGATGGATAAATTGGATGGATGGTCAAGTATTATACAATTTATATGTAGAAAGAAAAACATACGACAGTGAGAGAGAGAGAATGAGTGAGAGAGAGAGAGTAAGTGGGATAGACGGCAGAAAATGTTGCCACGAAAAGCAAGTCTGTGAGAGAGGTAAAGTAAGAACTGCTCTTTGACTGTGTACGAATGATGGTGCGGGACATAGAACCTCCTCTATCGCTTCCCCCATTTCTGCAAAAACTCCCGTTCACCCGAAAAACCCCGATTGGCCTATTGTGCGGTTCAACATCTACATACATTTTCTATAAGAATTTTCCCTTTACTCTCTCTCTCTCCAGCTTTTATATAGCACTGACTAGAAAATTCACCATACACCATAGGAAATACACAGAGCCATGTGTATAACTTGTGAGTATTGAGCGTATGTAAAGGAAAGGAAAGAGTACGAGGGATAGGAAAATCCGAATGAGTTGCTCTTGAACTGAGCTCCTATGTAGTACTCGTAGCTATAATATTGCCAGGGAAAATACATAGGGGGTTCCAGCCTTGCAGAGCAACTGGTCGATACAATGTAGCGCATATGTAAAATATACGGAGTATATAAAAAGCATGGGCAAATATGTACATGTACCTTTTATCACATATGAAATACCTTTATTTTCCCTGTATACATTACAATATAAAAATTACATAGCTCTTCTATAAAAGTATTTCTTACCATAGAAACAGCTTATAAACAAAACAAAAAATATAGTAGGGACTTTTTATATGACAAAAACTTTTTAGTATGTCAATGGATACGAGCCACAGGATTTTATCCCTTTCTCTCTCTCTCAAATCTACATATGTATTTGCTTTATACCTATAGACGTAGTCTATGGTGTAGATTCTATGGTATTTTCAATAATGGGACTTTCACATCAGCACTGAGTCTCAAGTTCACTGCAGGTATGTTCTCTACTATGAGGAGTTTTAGTATATATGGGAAGTTCCTATCTTATGTTTCTATGTATTTTGAAGGGAGAAATTTTTTTCTGCTTTCTCCTTCAAGTGAGAGATGCCTCTAAAAGGAGTGGATTGACATGCGCTGGTAAAATGCAATGCTACAATAGTAGTAGAGATATAGCCATTTATGCTCTCCGGTGTAGCAAACTTAACCACTTTGTTTACAAACTTGAATGTGTCCTAATGAAAGCAATTGGGGATAAATGTTCTTCTAAATGCTATAAAAGCTTTCATTCTGTATTATCTCCACACCTTTTACCATTATTCTGGGCCTTTCCTGGGATCCCGGATGTTTATTTCAAGTTGTAGTGTAGTAGTAGTGTGTGTGTGTGTGTCCATGTGGGGTTTGAGAGATGCCTAAGGAGAATTGATGGAATTTAATTGCACGTATACGCTCATGTTCTTCTCGAGTAGTAGTGTATGTATAGAAATGTAGTGGTGGGTTTTACAATGAAATGCCATTTTCGTATAGGATGAGAATGGGGAAGGATGAGGAAATAATTACTGGGAGCTCATCACGTAGGACCTCCTTCCTAACTTGATTACTTTAACTTCCTCATGTGTATAGGAATTTATCCTTTTATTTATGTATGGAAGTGTGTGTTGGCCATTAGACTTTATCTAACATTCAATTACAACTTTTTCAACTATTCAGAGGGAAATTTAATGGTATTTTATATGGTTTTTGTGTGTGTGCTGGATTTTTTTTGTAATGAAAAGGTTCCTCTGCCTGTCTGCGGGTTGGGCTGAATGTGAGAGTTTCCTTTATGGGGAGATATAAATTTAAAGGTAAGAGAAATGATGATGGAGCAAGTACGTCATTCCTGGCGACTCCACCTTTTAAGGTCAAAGTTCAGGGCTAATTTTAAGTTACGTGTGGAAGAGAGGAGTGTGGAGAAGAGGGAATGGGGTCGTTATGTAAGAGTAGACTGGAATTTTGGGGGTGTAATTAGCGTGAATTTATTTGAGAGGAAATCAATTTTTTAAAATCATTGTGGGAATTTTAGGGGAAGTTTAGAATATTTGTTTTAGCATGGAATAAAAGAGCTTATCTTTTACTGTTCTTTAATATTTTAGTATCTATGATGGGGCTTAGTGAGGTTTTTAACCAGTTACATATAATGTAGAGTAAAAAACATGGAGAGAGGCCTTTTGTGAGGCTGAGGTTAATTGATTGAGGCCAAAATATGGTTTTTTAGCAAAATGCATATTTTAGCGCAGTTTTTTACAAATTTTTAGTGTGGGATTTTTAGCAATGTGTTCCGTGTTATTATTGTGTTTATGTATGCAAGTGTTAAAGGACGAACATTTAAATTAAATGCAATAATTACACATATTAATAAAACGTAATATAGGAATAAAACGTAAATAAAGTCAAATGAAATGAAATGAAATGAAATGAAATATTGTAGAAGAAGGAAATGACAACCAAATGTGAGATTTGTAGCACCAA